>MQRK01222404.1:11724-21738 GCA_001938485.1 Girardia tigrina | reverse complement strand
ATGAGTTTTCTGTTCTACAAAAGGGTTTTGATTCACATTACGAACGACTGTTTTGTGAATCTCTACTAATAAGACACTACAACCCATCAATTAACATTCAGAATGGGCAAAGTAAGGTTGTTTCAATACTTAAAATTTTTAATTAAAATATTTTTGCCATTATTACCTAATAATACTTTGATAATTATAATTAATTTTTTTGCTACCTTTTAGAGTAAATGTATCTATTAAAATTGTATTATTCAAATAATTCAATATTCATATACTAAACATACAAAAATTGCTGATGATGATGTATGAAAACATCGAAACATGTCCAATAATTATATAAAAAAAGCTTTAATCAAATTATATATATATTTATATATCTGATAAAAATGGATGTTTCTTTGAATATTAAAATAACTCCTCTTATTTGAACACCCTATAGATCCATTTACTACATTGCTACCGATATAAAAAACTAAGACAAAATCTACGAATTATTCTAATTTATATTTTATTTGCTACGTGTTCCAACAGGTTCCAGGTTGCCACAGAAGCTTTCCAGCGGTTGGCGGAGTCGTGGTGATTTACTCTTGAATTTGAAATTTTGATTACTATTTGGTTCATTTTTATATTTTCCTTTATTTGCGTTTTTAATAAATTTTGTCTCACACAAAAAGTTATTTAATTTAAATTTCTTTCAAACAAAATTTGTTAATTCACTGTACAAAGTTCTTTAAAAATGTCAGATGGTCAACAAATATTAAAACCTTTAGCAATAATTCAGATCATTAAAAATATCGAAATTGTCAGTAATAATTCAACTTTCAACAAATATATGTATTTATTTGACTAAGTGATTTATTCTACATTTTCTTCAATTCGACTTTTCTGACCTTTACCCTCATTAGTTTTTAATTTTCATTATGGATGTTCTTCCAACAGTCTCCAGATTGCCACAGAGAGTTACCGTTGTAGCAGAGTGATGGAAATCGTGTGTTACGCCCATTCACTTTTGATTTTATATTCTTTAATTTCTGCTCATATTTTTAATAATTGTTCTATCAATCCTTTCGGAACACTCGGTAATCATTTCAAATATGAACCAAGAACTCTTTTTTAATGTGAAGAATACGTAGAATTCACCAATTGGAACATCTTTTGCAGCGGGCGGTGGCGACGAAATTTACTACAAAAAATATTATCGTAAATTCGACGTCGAAATAATACCGGTGAATTAATTTTATTGTCAATCAAATTAATTATATTACTAATCAAATCAACAAAATATATATTAACATATTTTATTACAGATCTGTTATTTTATATACTGATCAATAGGGAATTGATCAATATATACTGATCAATTAAATAAAATACTTTTAATTTATTTAAATTACTTATTTTTTAAAGAAAAAAATACTGATCAAATAATTTAAAATACTGATAAATTTCAAAACAAGCCTTAATTTATATCCTGCCTGAAAACAAACTTATATTTATTTAAATTATTTCTTTTGAATTATTTATTATGTTGAGGATTCTTATAGATTGTTTGTTGCTTATCTAAGTTTTTATTGTAATTCCTTCTTCTCGGATTCAATCTTCTCTTCAATATATAAAGGCCAAATTTAAATTTTATAACTTTCAAATAAATAAATGATAAAATAAATTGAGCAAATATTTTCAAATAAAAATTTTATTAAATATTCTAATAAATCACAAACCAAAACAAATACCACTTTTTATTTAAAAGAAACAAATATTTGAAATTAAATATCAATAAAAATTCTAAAAAAATAATAAAATAAATTATTTACAGTCGGCGAAGTGGCGACAAAGATTTGTCGCACGAACGGAATTTTAAGTTTTCTACAACAAAAATGTACTAATCATTTGATCAATTTTTATTTATTTAATTATCGAAAAACTATAAGTAAATAAATTAAATTATCAAAAAAAATTAGGGAAAATGTTATTTTTAATCATTGAATTATAAATTCGTATCTTTATAATTTTTCCATCATTGGTTTCATTAATTTATTACTTCAGACTTTGAAAAAATGTTTATATTAAGATGTTTTAAAAGTAAAAGTTGATAAATAGTTAACTTAACTTTTTTATTTCTTTAATAGGCGCAAATATTTTTAAAATATGTAAATAATTTAAAGACACGAGCGACGAGCACTCAACGAGAGGGTTAAATAATTTTTTAAAATATAAACATATTAAATTTTCAGAGTGAATCATCAGTGTGAAGAATATTTCTAATGTTGAGGGGTTTTTTTGTGCTGTGTATTGGTATTATTAAGGATACTAACAGCCGAAGTCTTATTACAAGATTTATTAAGACTAAAATGGTCCGTAATCAGCGTCTGGGGCATGACTTGTTTCTTCAATTGATTCTTCAAAATTTGCCAAAATATGCAATGATTAAAACAATTGTATTTTTAATTAATTGTTAAATAACAATTAATTTATTATACAATTAGGAATATATATTTTTAAATTCCACAATAATTGACTTCAATTGTCTAAGGAGAGATGTCATGCTTCAAACACCAACCAGTCTCAAACATACTATAAAACTCATTCAAAAATCACTCAACAACATTCAAACATCATTCCAATATCCCTCACAGGTATGCCGTTTTATTTTGGTCTCTCTCCCACCCAATTGACTAATTAAGAGTTTAAATTAAACCCTTATTTTTAAAGGATTATTGATCTTCAACATTGTGTGATAAACACTACAATTTAAGATGACATTTTCAGATACATTACATATCAACGCCATACCACTATCGTAACTTTGAATACTAGTTACGTACGCTGTTCAGATTTATATTTTATACTCTCAATTTGTTTGAACAGAACATTATTCACAATGGACATATTAAAGCATCATAATTCAAATATTGCTTGAGTTTCTAAGAGTTCATAGAACTTTTGTAATTTTATCATTTTACAAATGAACACATCTTTCCATCGACATTTGATTTAGCGGCATCTTTTCAACTTCCGTTATGTTGATCATTGTTTATAAATTTAATCGCATAGGCAATTTTTTTATCAAAAGACTTCATTTAATTTTAATAAGCGACTTAAACAACCGACTCAAATAACTCTGCAACAGAATATAAATCACTCATCACACACCGCAAACAACAATTAACATTATTGTTACTACGATTTTGTGTACGCCTATTTCGAAGAAAAGGTTTCTTTTGACATCTTTGTATATAAAAGCAAACAACTGTGGAAACGAGTCTTAGTAAATTATTCTACACAAAAACAAAACTTGAATTGAGAAAAAAATATTTAAACTTAGAAAATAATTTAAAGTTAAATTTAAAAAGGTTTCTTGGTAGAAATAATGTTAAGAACACACTTGTTCTGATCATCGACCCTGTTAGTAAAATTTTGTTGATTGAATTGTCTAATGAATAATAATTCATATATCTGTACTCATAATGTGAATCAGGACATTTTAGGTGAATGGAGAACACTTCCTTTAGAGTGGATGAGGTTTTATTCTGATAACACAATGATCAGTCATCTAATACGAGTGACTTGATAACGAATGCTCTCTAATCCGGTTCTTGAGATCATCTTTTCAATCTTCTAGTACGAGTTTTGACAATGGTGACGATGAAATTTGTGTACCGAACCGTTTATGATTTATTGGAGAAGAAACTTTATCCATTGTATCCGATTTGTAAAGAGAACACACACATTTGTTTCAACATTTCTTACAATAACAATTAAGATCATGTTTATGACAATCTGTAATAATGCCTTTGCTCAAATTCATCACTCAATGTCTAATACATCCAAAATCTGAAGTAATTTAAAACAAATTATTTTATTTAAAATAGTTAATTTAAATTTAATTGATTAAAATAAAATTACTTTTTATAATTATTTAAAAAGAATAATTTGATTTAATTATTTACAAATTTACAAAAATAAAATTATTTAAAATTTACAATAATAATAAATTAAAAATTTGGATATTAAATCTAAATTTGACTTAATTAGTTTCAGATTATAATAATTAAAATATTGATCATCCATCTGATTAGGAGAGGCACAATCCCAAATCAACGCACAACATTCAAACATGCAAACAACACACAAAACATCGACATTCTAAATATTCCTCACACGATTCATAATGTTAGATTTAATATTTAAAATTTAAATATTATTAATATTTAAAATTTTCTCATCATTAAACTAAGATGAGAAATTGAGAAATATTATATAAAATATCTGTTTTCTAAATATTTTTGCTCTTTGTAAGACATGTATTCTAGTTTTTAGGTGCAAACATAATATGTAACACGCCCCGTTATAATTTGATATCGGATTTCAAGTAAGATATGAGATTAAATATAGTTTGTAATAGATGGAATTTCCAAATTTTATTTTCTTTTGGTTTTTTAGCGTATATTTGTATTTGATCATAATTGAAATTGCTTTACATGACGTTAGAAAACTCATTCATCATTGTTACTGTCAAATGTGGTTTCTTAACATAAGTGATCTTTCTTCATTGAAGTTATCTTAAGAATATTAATTGTGGAATATTTTACATACGTCTTATTTACCCAATTTGGTCATAAATTGTTGCAATCAAAGTAAATGTAACCAAATGAGAATGGGTAACCCGTTAATGTAATTAGTAACATGTACATCCTTTCTATTTCAAGAATTGTGAAAACAGTAATTATGACTCATTAAAAAATTTGAAAATAAGTATCAAATAAAATTGTTGATAAATTATACATTATATATATATATATATATATATATATAAAGGTTATATATATTTGAAGGTACACAATGACTTTTTAAACATCAAATTTATCATAACTTATTCTGGCGCAAAGAGGTTGTCCAATGCCATAACACCAAATGCCATAATACCATAATACATAAAATGCCATAATACCATAATACATAAAATGCCATAATACATAAGTAAACCTTCTTTATACATTTTTATATCTTTCTTCATACTGTATAAATTGAAAGATAGTAATCACTTCAAATTTAGATAAACTAGGAAGAAGTGTTTACCTTCTTCCTTGTTTTCAATATCATTGTTGATGTGGGCGTGGCTTATCTGCGGGATGAGATCTCGCGAAAATGTTGATGAAAATATTAATTTACCTTTAATGGGTGGCATTTTGACGTAAATATCAAGGCCGTCATCTGACCCAGGGTAATCAAAGTGCTCAGGGACCGGGAACTCAATTTCATTATCACGACCGGTGATGGTATTTGAATCATCGGTCGGATTGAAGATTGTCGGATTGAAGTCGGATGCTCTGATCGGTGTTGTAGTAGAATTTCTTGATCAATCGATTTATGATGGAAATGACATCCATTGGATAGTACACGATTTTCGGATGATCTGGGATGCGGAGCGCCGTGTGACCGACCGCATGGAGAAAGGAAAAGGAATACTTATGTCGCATTAGTTGCGGAAGGGTTTTCCTTCTTACGAATTGGAAACGGTTGGTAGTATCATCGACCGGACGAAGCCGACCGGAACTATCGGCAAGTTCGGCGATCTTTCTCGTGATTTCGACACGATCATTCGAAACGAGCATTTTTTCTTATTTTGATCACTAATCCATGAATTACACCCAAAAATCGGCTTTAGAGAAACCGACAAAATCGTAATTCGAAAATAATATTGAAAATGGTGAAAAGAAAGCGAAATCAAAATTTATTATTTTCGACACTGCAGTAAAACAAAATTGAAAATTGTTATTCCATTCATTTTTTATCTTTTGTTAATTAATTTTAATTTAACGGTAAATTGTTTTTTTTGTTCGTTATTTTTTCTTGAAATTTTATCTAAAACTTATTAATTATAAGTCTGGAATTTTTCAGCTCAAAAATTTCAGTAATCTCAAATCTAATAATTCAAAATCCGTCTTTTTTAAATAATTCAGAAAAAATCAAAAATTCAGTTAAATATCACTTGAAAAAAAAGCTCTTAATTGGTTGCTGGTGATGATAAGATTTAGTGAACACTACAATTGTCGACTCACATCTCTTGTCCCTACTTCTCAACTCACTTTTGTGGATTATAGATATTGTAATAAGTTCACCTAATAAATTTACTTATATGTTCTTATTTATGTTTTATTTTATCAAAATAATTTATTTATCAAACCTAAACAGACTACCTACTATTATTTATCTGGAACCATAATTATTTAGAATTATTGTTTTATAATTATTTACATTATATATATTTAATTATTATTATTTTTATTTGATTTTAGATTTAAAAATTAAATTTAAAATTCATGAAATCGAATGATTGATTTAAATATCATAATTACTTACCGAATACTATTTCTTTAATTGTAATTAGACAATTTGACATTTACTTGTAATTTTGCCATTAATATTTTATAAAATCCTTCAAAACTGTTTTATTTACTGATATTAATTAACATCTTAACTGGGGTCTTCTGTGTATAAATGAACGGAAAAAGAAATCCGGTACTTCTTATGGCCACAATTCACAGTTATGGTCAAAAGTCTAACCCGGAAGAAGTATATAAATTACTCTATTACTATACAACCCTCGAAAAACAGCGTTTTTCGCACCTTTTTCAAAGTTATAAAATATTTTTCATTTTTTTACTGAGATACTATACAACCCTCGAAAAACAGCGTTTTTCGCACCTTTTTCAAAGTTATAAAAAATTTTTCATTTTTTTACTGAGATACTATCTACCCTCGAAAAACGCTGTTTTTCGCACCTTTTTCAAAGTTATAAAAAAATCAAAAAAAAATATTTTTTTTCATTTTTGATTCGGATACTATACAACCCTTCAAAAACAGCGTTTTTCGCACCTTTTTCAAAGTTATATAAAAATCAAATATTTTATCGATAAAACAGTATAATAATTCAATAAATCGATAAAAATATTGATAAAACGCATATAATATTCAAAAAGTTATATTATTTATAACAAAAATGAGAACTCGAAGAAAAAAAAGTGGATACCAAAAAGCCATACCGTAGTATAGATCAAAATGTTCTATAATTTACAACAAAATCAAATACTTGATTTTGATTAATTAAATATTTTCTTAAATATTTATCTTTAATATTATAAAATACAGATTCATCTACAAGATCTTCAGAAAAAATCTGTTTTTCTTCATCAGTAAATTCTGTATTTCTTATTACTTCAAGTGATAATTCTTCATTATTAAAATAAATAATTTGATTATCAGTATATATTTTTTCCAAATCATATTCATTTAAAAAATTAAAATTTTTACAGACCATTTTTTAAAAATCTATTTTATTTTAAAGAAAAAATGACTAAAAAAAATTCACCTGATGTCGTGAACATGAAAAGAATGGAGGAATTCGATTTTGGACTAGCGAGAGAATATTCTCGTTTAAGAATAATTGATAATATAAATACAAAAAATGAAAAAAAGATAGAGGAATATCAAAAGTATAAAGATTTAGGATTTAACCATAAAGATGCTTGTAAAAAAATTGGAAGTAGTGAATACAAATTCGCAAGAATGTTAAAAGATATGGGGATTCCATCTTTGAATCGACATAGTGTTCCAGTTGCTGCTTCGAAAAAAGGAAAGAATAAAGAAAAAGAAAATCCTAAACCAATTCCAAAATTAAAATCGAAACCGAAACCGAAAAAAGAAATTGAAATCGGAAAAGGAAAAATTGAAGAAACATTTAAATCTGTTGTAACTGAAAGTGAAAGTGAAAAAGAACAAGATTAAAATATACTAATAAAAAAATGGAACTTGAACATAAAAAATCGATTTTAAAAATGGCTAGGAAGGATCGCGTGGCTAGGAAATTAGCCAGAGAAAAAGAAATAAATTTTATGAAATTACCCCTTCAAGATCGTTCTGATATTGGACAAAAAAATATTCGTGAAATAGAAGTTTTAAATTCTGCACTGGAAATAGTTGGTAAAACCAATAAGAAAATAACAATTGATTTTCTCCACACGAGAGAAAAGTTAAATATAACGGAAGAAAAATTAGCCGTCGCAGCAGCCAAATTGGGAGAAGCTGGAAATGTTAAATTACAAACTGAATATGAAAATCAATGTCGTGTATTGGATGAAAAATATAGAAAATTTGAATTGAATAAAAATCGCGATCCTTTCGAAGAAAAATATAAAAAATATTTTGCAACGGTATTGGAACTTACGTTCACATCTTCGGCAAATAAATATTTAACAAATTATGAAGAGGATAATGAAAAATAAGTTAAACCACGGAAAACTTAAGAAAACTTAACTTTTTAATAAAATATACTCTAAAATACCTGAAAAAACGCAGTACTTTTACTCTATCCATTCGCAATAAATCTCTATCTACACGATAGCGATATACTAATTTCAATATTCAAATGGATAATTTTTTAATTTTTAATATAAAATAAAATCAATTTGTATAAGAAATTAAAATTAATATTTTAAATAAAATCTTTAATATTTTCCTCTTGACATTTAAATATTTCACAAATTTCATTTTGAAGCTCAATAATTTTATTTTTTAACATTGCTATATCTTTCTTTCTCTTTTTTACAAGCCGTCGGTTAGGGTATATTTTCACATTTTTATGTACAAAATATTTTATATATGGTATAATACTTTTATATTTTTTTATCATTTTTTCTTTTGTTATTGGTATAAATTTTGTTTTTTCAACCCCGTTTTTATCTTTATATTCTTTAATTTCATAAACTACACCTAAATTTTTTTTCTCACTCATTTTCTTTAAAAATATTATAAAAATTTCTAAATTCTAAATTCTAAATTCTAAATTTTAAATTATAAATTATAAATTTTCAAATTCTAAATTTTTTTTATTTTTACTTCCTGGTGTTCTTCCTTTCCAGTTTCCAATTCTTTTCGACGATGTTATTGATACAGCAATTTCACTAGATTCATTAATAGAAGAAGATTTTTCTTCATTTATTTCCCAAGAAGAAATTTTTTCTTCTAAATTATGTTCTTTAAGATCTTTTAAAATTTCTTCTTTATCTTTATTTTCTTCTTTAGTTAATAATCTTGCATTAAGATTATAATTTTCTTCTTTTAGAAGTTTTATAATTTCTTCTAATTTCCTATTCTTTTCCTCTAATTTCAATATTTTATCATTTGAAAAATCAGATGATTCGTTTTTATTTTTTAACATTATTTGGAATTGAGAAGCTTTTAATTTATATTCTTCCGTCTTTTTTTCGTAAAATGATATATCTTTAATATATCTATCTTTTTCATAGATGTATCGTGATTTGTAAAAATCATACTCTAAACACTCTTCCAATAAAATATTTTTTTTTGCTTCGTTCATTTTTTTAAAAAATAATTTGAAAAATTTTCAAAATTTTTTCACTAAAATTCAATTTTTCAAAATTTTTCACCAAAAATTCGAAAAAATAAAAATGAAGGGTCGGCGAAGCCTCCGTATTTTTAAGCTTGGAAAAATACTTTTCCAACTTAAAAATGAAGGAAAAACTGAATATTTTAACAATGTATGAGTCAAAATTTAAGAATAAACTGTTCCCAAAGAAATTTAGATTACTAATCGTTGGTGAATCGGGATGTGGTAAAAATGTTTTATTAACAAAAATGTTACTAGAAGATGGATTTCTCGATTTTAATAATTTAATATTTTATTCCACAACTATTGATCAACCAGAATTGAAAGTTATTGCAAGTGGATTCCGTTTTGAAGATGGATCATCTTTAACAAAAGCCGGAATTCGTGATGTTTTCGATAAACAGAAAATGTTACTGGAAATGATAAAAAAAGAATTAGGAAATAATTCTGATAAAGATTATGTTCCTCCACCAGAATATCTGGTTTATGCGTATAAAAGATTTATTAATAATAATAATAATATTGATAAATCAAAATACTTGATTAGAGATCCTGAAAAGTCAATATCCGTCCTGTTTTCCTCGGATCCCAATCAAATCGTCGCTTGCGACTCA
>MQRK01222402.1:1586-17319 GCA_001938485.1 Girardia tigrina | reverse complement strand
AATGCAACTTCATCGATAAGATGGTGTTCACCAACATTATCTTTCCAAAGATTGCAACATAAATCAATCGTTTCCCTCAGAGGAACATTGGTGAAAAGACTAACAACATCAAAAGAAACCATAATTTCATTTTTGTTACTAATCTTATAATTTGAAATAAAGTCAACAAATTCAAAACTGTCTAAACAATTAAAACCCTTTTTCAGAAGTGGCTTTAATTTTCCATCAAGATATTTTGCTACTTCATATTGAGATGTATTTACCATAGATAATACGGGACGCAAAGGAATACCATCTTTGTGAACTTTTGGAAGTCCATACAGTTTTGCTGGTTGAGAACCAACTGCTTTTAAACTATTAGCTAAATTTTTATCAATATTTTTATTCTCAATTAAATTTGATAATAACGAAGACAAATATTCATCATCTTTTAAAGGGAGCAATTTTCCATTTTTCCTAAATTTACTAACTTTATTAAATTGCGGACATTTTAAAACTTTTTCCATTATATCAAAATAATCACAATTATTCATTACAACAAGTCCATTCCCTTTATCAAATTTATTAGTATATTAGTATATTATTGTTATATACATATAGTACATTATATACATATATATTATTGTTACATCATATATGATCACAACTTGTGATCATATAGTGATTCACAACACAGTCAACACAATTCAAATGTTTCTATGGTGTTTTACACGTTATATATTATATTATTATCTATTTGTATTATTATATTATGGTTATATATCACACTGAAACTTGATTCATCAATGTAAACGCAATATATGTGTTATATGTATGTTTAAGAATAAAAAAGGTAAAGAAAAAATATTTTAAAGTTTGAGAAAGTTTTAAAGTTTTTTGTGAATGTGAATTGTAAAATTGAAAAAATGAAAATTAATTGAATTAAAAAAGTTTGAGTTTAGAAAATTTGTATTTTTGTTGATTTAGTTTTTTTGTTAGAAAAAATGTAATTAAATTAAAAATTTTTAAGTTTAGAAAATTTATGTATTAGTTAAATTCATGTTTGTAAAAAAACTGTTATTATTATTATAATTATGTAAAAAATTGTTAAATTTTATGCATTGTTTAAATGCATCAATGGTATGAGAAATTTGATAAAAAATAAAAATTTACTTACCAATATTGATTTATTATTTAAAGAAAATTATTCATTAAATGAAATTGAATGTCTAATTTAAAAGAACAGATAACTTTGCCATTTGATCATATTTTTAATATGGATTATTTTATGAAGACATTCGAAGATAATTATGGAAGAATTCCCGATTAGAGATTACGTATCAAAGAAATTGACGAAATTTCAGTACCTATTAAAAATTGTGAAGACATTCATGATCAATGGAATGAATTAACGATAATGTCCCAAAATTGTGGAAAATCATCAACTGATAGAGATTTCTTTATTGGGGATTATGTTGACTGCGGTTCTTATTCATTGGAAATAGTATGTGTGTTGTTTACTTATAAAATTAAATATCTAAATGGAATATATATTTATTGTGTGAAAAATTATCAACTGACAGATTTGTTTATTGGAGATTATGTTGACTGCGGTTCTTGTTCATTGGAAACAATATGTGTGTTGTTTGCTTATAAAATTAAATATCGAAATAGAATATATTTATCACACAGAAATCACGAATCGAAAACGAGAACAAGATACGACCTGTTGAGCTCTGGGCGGGGCTGCCGCGCTCAAACTGCCGCTCTGCGATCAATGTATGTACTAGGTCTAGGCAGGCTATAATCTAAATGTAGTGTATAAACTATTTATAGGTTTTGTATAAATTTATATATAAAAATTTACATAAATTACTGGAAAACAGAAAAATACATGATTTTCATATAGAATCATGTAATATATGCATTTTTTCAGTGACGAAGATATATGTAATACATGTCTTATAGTATAATTACCTCTAGTCATATATTGATATACATAACATAAAGCATCACAGTCAAGAAAAAGGTTCAATAATTGCGTTATTGTACATCTTTCTATTACATAACAGACTATATAGCGCTCATATTCATATATATCCATAATATTAAATATGTTGACCATATTCATTTATGGCTTCAATAGATTGTATCCTAATATTGGTGATATGGTAGGTAAACTGGATGGATCAAGGGTTAGCCTAGGCTCCTTACAGCACATTATTCAACATTTTCCATTGAGAAAGAATACAGTGGAGTACTCTAGCCTATCCTAAGATAGCCAGGAAAGTGTAAAACATATTGGCATGATTTTGTATTGAAAATCGACTATATTTAGAGAATTAGCAATTCAAAGTCCCGTCCTGTTCTTTATTTGAAGAATCTACAATTCAAAATTCAAACTCCCGCCTTGTGTTTCTTTACTATAAGTGATACATTAAAACAAATTAATAAAAAGCTACATAATTATTTTTATATATTTAGACAGTGTTTATTAGACAGTGTAATGTTATATATATTATATATATATATATATATATATATATAGAGTCTTATGAACGCAAGTTTAGTATTTCGAAAATATGATTTCATTAAAGCTTTTTTTATATAATTATTGGACATGTTTCGATGTTTACATACATCATCATCAGCAATTTTCGGATGTTTAGTATATGAATATTGGATTTTTTGAATAATACAATTTTAACAGATATATTTACTTTAAAAGGTAACGAAAAAATTAATTATTATTATTTATCAAAGTATTATTGGGTAATAATTGCAAAAAGAATATTTTAATTAAAAATTTTAAGTATTGAATACTTTTTATTGAATAATTGTTTATTGAATACATGTAAAGCACTATGAAAACATCAAAGATATGAATAAGCAGTCCAAAACATTCTCCATGAAAGGACAAATTATGAACGAGTGAACGTGCTTGAGTTTTTGAGCAGTTTGTTTCATTACTATTAAATGAAATAAACATTTTTTTAGGTTTAATAAAATATTCCATAATCATGATGTTCATTATTTTCATTAAAAAACTTTTTTAATGTTTTTTGCTCTTGTAATAAAATTTTTATTTTAATTTTTAAAAAAAACTACAACCTTGAAATAATTTTTCAATGAATTGTCATCAACGATTATTAATTATTATTATTATAAATATTGCAGACACTAGTACAGTGTTACATTTTAATTTTCAATTTTGTAAATTTCTTCATTTGTAAGATTCTTCACAGAAAATAGTAAATCAGACGTTGGTTGAATTATGATGACAATTAAGAGGAATGTTCAAATGTTGCTGGAATTTGTATTATTGCATTTATGTGTGCATAACAAAAGTGTCGTGCCTCTCTCTTGACTCTTGATTCAATTATTGATTCAAAATATTCGATTCATTACGTAATTTAAGTAAACTGTTTTATAATCAAATTATATTAAAGCTAAATTGAAATTTTGTCGTTTAAATTTTTTGACATTAATAAAATTTTAAGCATCTTAGCTGGAAAAACCGATATTTTAAAATACAAAATTCTGTTATGCTCAGAACTGTTATTCTGAAATTTTCGATTTATGAGTCAAATAGGATTTATGGTTCACAATTGTTATTGGTAATATAAATTTTATTTTATTCTTGATTTAGTTTTCCTAACCTTAAATATAATTGGGTAAACATGATATACTCCAAAAAAAATCAATTATTATCTTGATGGAATTTCGGTTAAAGTCTAAAATTAACAAAAATCTTAACACTAATGAGAAACTATTCAACATAAGTAAACCTGTACTCAACATGTAATAATGGTTAGTAAGAATTGTGACAGAAATCAATTAGAATTTACTGAGTTAAAATAATGTCTCTTAACAGATACCACACAATAAAGTTACTTTTCTCAATAATTTATGATAACATTTTCCGACGAAAACCTAAAATATTTAAACATAAATAAGACACCGAAAATAATTAAATATTCGATGCACAATATATTCGCATCTGTGCAATTTAGACTAAATATTGAGTGAGATTAAATTAATAAAATCAACGACCTGAATCTGTTAAGACCACTAAATGAAATTGTATATTAAAGTCTTAAATCAAATTTGGTAATTATCAGATGAAATGATAATACTTGTACAGAATATTTTAAAATGTATTATAAACTGAATTTTGTATATTGTTTTAGAGTTGTGCTCCTGCTGCCAAGATGATATTTTAAATCTTTTAAAATGTTCACATTATTCGGACAGGATTACAAAATTTTAAAATTAAATTTGGTAAAAAATAATTAAATAATTAGATTATCAATTTAAAAAAAATATTGTAGATGATGGTTAGATTGTAAATTGTTCTTAAAACATTTCAAACTTAGTAGTTAATTCATGCGTCGAAGCGAATGTTAATGCTCGTAATAATACTATTTTGAAATTAGTGGCAAAAGTGATTGTTGTTATATACTTTAATAATAAAGATAATAAAGAATAAGTAAGGTCTAAAATAAATGCCATCGTTATAAATATAATTACAGCAAAAATATTGCTCAAATATATAAATTATTTAAATTCACGAAAAGAATATTCAATGAAAATATTTATATTCTAACTAAACATATTTTAACCGAAGAAACACAAATAAAACAATCTGACAGCCTCTTCTCAAGTCAGTTGGTACAAAAGAATAGGAAGAAAGATAGAAAATTGTTTTTATAATTAAGTAATTTACGTTAGGAAATTCAAATTGTCATTTATATTTTTGAATAATATTAGCACTGTATTATGTGGTTCAAATGACAGGCGTTATTCGTTTCAGTCGAAATCAGACATGGAATCAAGACTGGAAAAGAGTTTGGAAAACTTTTCTAATAGAAACTCGATATGGCATGTAAGATAATTTGAGCTTCTCGTCAAAATTCAAATTGTCATTCATATTTTTTAGAATAATATTAGTATTTATAAACTAAAGATGTTTAGATTTCTAATTTTTGTTGATGGATAGAAATTCGTATAATGTTAATACTTGGCTTGTAAATAATTAAAAAAGAATATCAAATAACGTATATCCCACACAAAAAGAAAACTAGATATACCGAATCATCAAAAAATCCTGTACAAGTAGCAAAGATTATAAATATATAATGTAATATGTAATACCTTTAAAATACCATATTAATTCGATATTCTTTCCAGTGTTTATTTTTAATGCTGATTTGAAGATGAGGGGTGTTGCGTTCGTTGTCACTCCCAAACAAAATACAAATCTAATCATTCAACAATCAATTCATCAGCCAACCTTTTCAACCAGAAACTCAAACCCAAATTCCAACAATATCTCGAATTAAAGAAAAAACATTTTTTTGTGATATTAATTAATAAAAAAACTTGTTCAATTTTTCTATATTCAATTTTTTATCTGTGTATTATTCCAGGAAAATCTTTTAAATATTTATTGTACAATTGACTATTTTAATGTAACGAGTTTGTTTTATGATTCCAAATAAATTATTTTTCGTCGGAAATTATTTTAAAATGAATTTTTAAATCTTTTATTCAACCAGCATGGTGTTTTTCTCGTTCATGGCGTTTCCAGACGCCCATCAATCATTACAAAATTATTTAGGTGAACATCACCTTAATAAAGGGGTTTTTAATCGAGAGCATCGATTATTCTAATGGTCAATATCGAAGATCAATCAATTCTAAATCAAACTTAACTCTAAAGTTACATTGCCGTTTTAAATACTGGGTAATAACGAATAAACCTTGCCGTCTGAGTGTGAGTGGAACTTATCATAAATCAATAAAAAGTGTACTTTTGCTTATTTTTTTATTGAACAGAATGTTGATCAAAAGATTATATGAATTTTATTTCTAACAGTGAGTAGTTTAGTAAAAAAATAAAGGAAAACGCTCATCAGCGCAGCTTCATGTGAAAGATAAAATCAGGTTTTTTTAAGACCATTTTGGGTGAACAATGTACACCCAACAATTGTAGATGTACACCCAAAAATTTGGCTATTTATAGATAAAGCGTGGGTTCCTTAAAAATACACTCACTGCTATTCCACCCATTCTCTCTCCCTCTCGCACATACACGCTCTTACACAAGGTCATTTATAATTGTATACTTATTTTATAAGTATAAGATATTCTTTTGTTCTTAACCCTTTAAATCCATTGTTAATGTGTGATGTAACAATTTTTGAGTAAAAATAAATATGTTATATTGTACATCCACATTTTCTTAAGTTACACCTAGCTGGAAACCTTGAAAAAAAACCCTGATAAAAGGATTCCTAAGTGGAGAAGACAGGAAACCGCTAGAAAGTTTACAAATGTGGAGGCCTCGTGGAAGCATGTAAAGTCTCAAATTGTCAATATATAGATAGACATGGCTGTGTTGATATGAATGAAGAAATGAAGAGTTAAATATGAGCATGTGGATTTAGACGGTTTGCAGTAAGTTTGTCTTTCACCAGAGACGCTTTATAAGACAATTAACGCAAATTTTTATGAAAATAGTTACAAGATGAAAGCCAACCAGCTGGCTTTATATCTGCTGGAAAATCTCAAGCAATCAGTAATGGTGACATGATGATGTGATTTTCAAAATATCACTTGAGGACGTTGTGTTAAATGATGGACGTTGTATTTAATGAAAGTAATACAGTAACTTATGTTATATGATATATACATGCATAATTTTTTTATAATATATAGATAAATCTAAATCAAAATTTAAAAAAATCACAGATTTCACAATTAAATTGTGCGAAAAAAACATAATCTAAAACAGTTCAATGATCAAGGTTCAATTTCACAAAAATATTCTTTATTATTCCAAAATGTAGAACTATAAAAAATCTTATTAATGAACACAACTGTTTTAGAGTTTTAATTTATAAAGACACATGATTGTGACTGATAATCGAAATATTTTATCATTTTCATTAGAGTCAATATTTATATTCACAACAATTAAGCACATTTTAAACAAATGCTTTTAAACGAACAGAACTTAAATTATTGATCAAAGGAAAATCAATAGAATTTAACATATTGGAACATTTATTATTGTTTCAAAATACACAATTTTATTTTTACATAAATATTTTTGTTAGTATTTTTTCGGAAAAATATCGATCAATTTGGTAGAAACAGGATTGAGTTAAAATTTGAATTTTCTCTAAACTAGATCTGAAAGTTAAGTCACGAGTCTCATGAATTAAATGACAAAAATGTCATTAAATTTCTAACTTTAGTTAATTATTAATAAAATAAAATTTAACATTTAAAATAATATTTCGTTGCCATGAAATTAATATATTTTATCTGTTATATTTTAACATTTATTTTTTAACAATTTCTTCATGCTTGGAGAAGGGCGGTTCAATATTCTTTTTGTTAGGTGACCTAGTCAAATTTACTAGATCACTTTCACCAATTTTCTAGTTTTTATCAATCGTTCTCAGGCCCAGTTTTAGAACATATAATTATAGGGTTGAAATATAAAAAATATCATCGAAAATTCAAAGGTTTTAAATCATAGAATAGCTAAAAAATTTTGAATATATCTAATCATCAATTCATTAAAAAACTCGTATTATATGGATTATTTGCTCAAAATAAAATATTTGCATCCAAAATCGACAGAGATTTCGATATTTTTTTATTTTCAAATTAAACTATGATTTTGTTACCATTGTTGGACACAGTCTTTGTTGTTCACTTCAATGTTGTCATGTTTTGTTCTTTTAAATAACATTCTGCTTATTCATGTTATTTTCTATTTTTATTGTTGCTAATTCATCATTGTAGGATAAATTAAAAATGCCTTCCGATAATCGTTCTAATATTTCGTTTTCAATTTTATTTGCCCAAATGCAAGATTTTATTTGCATCAGTTCTATGGCAATCTAGGAATGAAAAAAATCACTGAAAAAATAAGTAAGCCCATGGATTCTTTCAAACATGCCTTCAGAGAAGAAAGTTTGAAAATTATCGTTGAAGAGACTAATCTATTTCAACAGCAATTTCGAACACCAATATTTTCCGAAACATTACACAAAAAATATAAGAAAAAACTTCCACTATATTATTAGAGATTATGATGGTGGTCTGGTCTTAGAGTGGAAAATTTTCATACCAGGCATATTTTATGTTTGAAATACTTGATTCAATTTATTCAAAAAAAGCTGGATCAAAAATTTTGAAAATATTTGAACTAAAACGATTGAAAAGTACTGCCATAGACTATTGTCTATTTTGCATATGTATAGAACCGGTAGTGCTTAGAGATATTTCTTATTTTACATAAAAGCTTATAAAATCGATTAAGGATTAATTTTATGATCTGTAACAAAATGAAGTTTTTCAAAATAATATAAAAATCCAAATCCAAAAAATCTGTGCGTAATGAATTTTACAAATTTAGATTAAATACAAATTTACTAAAAATACCATAAAAATCCAAATTTTATTTTCGAAATAATAAATTTTCTCATAAATTATTTTTTTAATTACATTTAAAAAAACAATAGCTTGTAAAAAATAGATACAATGATGATATAACTCATTAATAATCACAGATAAATATGAGAAAAATGACAAATATGCACTTAAATTTAGTGATTATAACAATATTTTATTTTCATAAAAAATTATCACCTTTTCTACAAACAAAAATAAAAATAAAATTCATATGATAAATGATAAAAAAATTCTGTTGAAATTTTATTTTTATAAATTCCATTTTTTTCAAGTATGAAAAATTACAAAAATAAATAATTTGGAAAATCATGTAATAATAAACTAAGAAAAAGCATTTTGCAAATGCTATTTAAATTGAGTTAATATTATTGTTGTTGTAATAAATTGTGTAAATATTAAAAATTCTCAGGCACAGCGGATGAAAATCACAGTTTAGTGTTTTTTTTGTTTAAATTTTTGTGGAAAAATTTCTGAGCAATTCTCCAAAAATTGTTCTGAAAAAAAACAATTTCACTGATATGTAAATCCAATATTTTTTGTTTAAATGCAGCTATAGAATTGGAAAAATTCTTTTTTTCATACGATTTGATTTGGGTTTTTTGTTTCATATCAATCTTTCCGGAGCTGGATTTTTAAGAATATCATTGAAATTATTTGGTTGAGTTTGTTTTTCTGCTTGAGGAGGATTATAAACACCCGTATTGGCTCGTAAATCTTTGATTTTCCTGTAGAGAAAAAACAATCCAACAACAATTAGAATGATTCCGATAATAGATCCTATTACAATTCCAACAATTGCTCCTGCTGATAAATCTGCCATTTTTTTAAAAAAAATGACAATTTTTTATTTAGTAAAATGAATTAAGAATTTATTTTTATTGATATATACAATCCACCTGCATTTGTTTTACTGAATACTACACACTATCTATTTGTTGTTAGTTTTTTTCTCATTTTTTTAGAGTTTTAGTATTGATTGTAAAGTTTGTATGCCTACATATTTTTACATTAAATAACCAATTAAATGAGTAGTAAATAATCAATTATTGTTTGTTAGTCGAATCTCTATCGTATTACAACAACACGGTGTGAGACACAAAATGAACATTTCAAGTCTAAAATTTTGTTTTAATCTACTTACATACGTTATAATAATTTATTAATGTGCACTCAATTTTTTTACGTTTATTTTAAGACTGCCTTTTCTTATCTGCATTGAAAGAAATTTATTTTTTAAGCATTCATTTGCATTGTTTTAATTAATTGTGATTTAACTAGCCTTAATTCTCAAAATAGTAACCATTAATTTTAAATTTTAGAAAAACATTTTTTAGTCAAACAAACTAGTGATTTTATATTTCACTTAAATGACTGATATGATTTTTTTTCGGTTTGAATGTTTAAGAAGAAATTAAAAATTTATATATCACAATTGACAAACGAATAATCAAATTTACAAATTTCAAAAATTTCATCTCTTGTAATTTATGAGATTTTAAATAATTCTAAAATCAAAAAAAAATATTTAAAAAGAAAACAGATAAACTTTTGAATAAATGAAATAACTCAGAAAACAAGTGATCTTGTGAAAAACATGAGTAAAAATAAAGTTGTAAGATTTGAATTCACAGTTAAAATAAAATCTTCGTTAGTAAACAATACAATACAATCAGTTAGCTATTTCTGTTTTACTTTTCTTTTTTTTCACACCGTTGATCCTAATCATAAATTAAGATCCATGTATTTAACACCTAAAATAATTTAGTAAATTATTCATAACTGAATTTAATTGTGTCAATACAAAAGCAGGAACAATTATGGATTATGTGTTTTATCTGTGTGCAGAATAAAATGAAAAAAGAACTCAATTGAGTGAAATTCATTTCAAAATTCTCATGAAGTCGTAAAGATTGGATTTTTGATTATAAATTTATCCATTTGGTGTAACTCGTATCTTTGAAGTATATCACAAGTAAAAAAATAATTTTTAGGCTATTATGAATTTTGCTTTTTTTCAATTTTTTTAGAGTAAGATTTCTAGTCATTTTTTTTATTTACCAACAAATGATTTTTTCTAAAGTAATCAATGATACAAAAACTTTTTTACATTCGTATAATTATCAGATTAAGAAAAAAGCATCTATGTAAACAGAAATATCTAAATTTAAGACACCACTTTACATAGTTTATAATTAGTGCTGTTGTACAAATTAAGAATGCTGATTTTCTGATTAAAAGAAATTATAAGAATACATAAAATCTCTATGGGAAATTACGCCATAATTAAAAATCTCTTTGCAACGGGTGACACTAAAGAAGTGCCTGAGAAAACAGACTCTACTCTAAAACAAACTGTTATAAAAAATAACTACAATGAAAAAACCATGTCAGATTCCAATATGAACATGAAGGCGATCAGATCGGTTCTGCAAACTGTTGCTGCAACCGGATCGGTTCTGCAGACCGTTGTAAATACTTGTGACAATGTTTCGATGATTACGGGAACGGAAACGACCGAGAATCAGGTTACTGTAATAGCAAAATTCGCCAACCCGTTTGACTTGGATGATAGTCTGGGAATGACTATTAGTCAGTCACCGGTAAACTTGACGAAAGAATCAATTGTCGAAGATAGTGACAGTGATCTGTTCTCAGACACCTCTAGTGTGTATCTAGATTCGTTGCGCCAAAAAACAAAAAATATTATGGTAAAAATACAAATAAAATGAATTGACGGGATGGTCCTGTAACCACAACTGTTTTTGGAGTTTCAGGTAGGCCACCCGATTCATCTTACTGGTTCAACAACGAAGATATCAACATCTTTTTACAACATGTCAACGTTTCTAAGAAATCTCTGGTTTTACCAAACCATATTTCTACTAGATTGTTTCACGGTGAAGAGGACTTGACATCTGTGTTTGAAGGTTTAGAAGTAGAAAAGAGAGAATCACGTGTCACTCCAATCAACTATAACAACTCACATTGGGTGGCACTATGCTTCACACCAAAGCATGCATACATATTTAACTCGTTAAACAATCTACCTTCAGAGAAGATAGTTACGGCTCTCATGTCGCCGTTGATTGCTTCCATTAACAAAACTATTACCGATATATAAAATAAATTGTTTAAAATAAAATTACCTCTAACTTCTCCCAAGTGTGAGCAGCAAAAGAACAATAACGACTGCGGTCCTATTGTCTGCGGCTTTATAGAAAACATTATAAACAAAACAATCGATACCCACTTTGGAATTAACATAGAAAACATCTGAAAACGCTATCATCAGCTGCACCCTCATGTATTTGATCGTCCTGTTGGAACAACTGGGGGAGGGGACATTTCAGTCACTCAGACATCCAAAACAAAAGTTTATTCTAAAAAAAGGTCAACGAAGATTAATGTCTATAATAACAAAGAGAAACAACTATGAACCTCCGACGACCTGAATATTTCCAAATGTCGAATCTTATTGATATGTTGCCGCCTAACGATAAGTGGCTTACCTTATCTACACAAACCCCTTATCAAATTGCAAAAAATAATTAATCATATATAAAAAGTAATATGTTATATAAAATAATTATAAATAGAGATAAAGTTTTTTGCCCGTTATGAATATCAGACTTGCAGTGGATTCTAGTAGTTTTTTGATGTTAACGATAAAACTACCACTGTTTATAATGCCTAATGGAATCCCTAACAATGGAAAAATAACTGACAATCAATAACATCAATGTTTATGTTCTCTCCTTCTTTCGATTGGGAGGCGAGCGTTGGATGTTGAAACAATCCAATGATTTACCAACTTCACAAAAATTTATAAATAATTTAAAACATCACTAAAAAGAAAGTTCAAAAGAAAATCAGACGACAAGAAAAAAACTATTAAAGAAAAGAATAACAGAGTATTGTGTTACCAAAAAATATCAGAGATGATAGCGGCTAATTCCACAAAAATGTGTTGAAGAATTTGACTCGCTCATTACCAACTACGTCTTGCAAGTAAGAGTTAAAATATCAAAAATATTAATGCATCAAGAAACATCAGGAACATAAGAAAAAAACAGATATAAATTTATGACATTACTTTAAAATAAAACCGAAAAAGGCGATGGAAATAATTCTAAGTAGCACTACTGTTGATGGAGATGTGGCTTAGTCTCAGCCCGAGATGAGTACGCAATACAATCTTGGAGTCTCTTACAAATTAAGCCCCATCGAAAGCGACTATCCTTCTGAAGCAGACTGGTGCAATGCACGAAACATCAAATCTGGCCGAAAATTCCAATTTCAGCATGTCACTCCAGAAGAGATTGCTTCCATACTCAACAACACCAAAAATACTATTCGTGGTATATCAAACAATGTTTATGCAGATATTGACTATTGCAACCCGTGTTGTCATTTTCTGGCCACATTATTCAACAAAATCATCGACACGGGAATCATTCCATCCAGTTGGAATAAATTCTTAACAGTAATGATTCCTAAACCCGTAAATCAGGAAATTACAAAGATAAATGATCATGGAGACCAAAAGCCGCGATGGAGTGCATTGCAAATTTGTTCACGTCTTGCCTTTATACTCAACTAGAACAATGGTCGGTGAAGAACAATTTAATTTCAAAGTTCCAAAAAGACATTGGACCATCGGACGGGTGCGCTGAACATAATAACATCATGAGAATCTTACTGGAGGAATACAAAGATCTTCACATTGCATTCCTTGATTTAACTGACTCGTTTGACAGCATTCCAATTATTCACATATTAGAAGTTCTCAAAAGGAATGGTCTAGATCGAATCTCCTGCTCTCTCATTGCGAATCTATACTCGGAATGTTCATCAACATATACCTGCTATGATTGTACGGCTGAAGACATACCAATCAGGATGGGGGTTAGACAAGTATGCCCGCTATCAATGCTGTTGTTCAGCGTTGGCATTGGTCCAATCTTGGCTGCACTAAAAGATAATGAGGCCTTCGGTATTGTTATCGAAGCTGGAAGGATAACTTGTCTAGCATATGCAGATGATATTGCACTAGTTGTAACATGCAACAGTTGCTTACAAACCGTGGTCTCATCTACATGTGACATGGTTGAATGGACTTTTTTGAAGTTCAACACAGCCAAATGTGGATATTTATCAACTCCGTTTATGAATGAATCAATTCACATTAATAACACACCAATAACTCTAGTAAAAGATGAAGAGGGTTACCGTTATCTCGGAGTGGACCTCCTCAGAAAAACAAAATTTACTCCTGAGCGTCTCTTCTTGTCAGCTATTAAGAACTTTTAAAAAATAGCTAAATCAATATTATTTCCCTAACAGAAAAAGAAGAGTACAGAATCTTCATACACTCATTATTTACCTTTTTTGCAATTATAATATACCAAACAGTGAACTCATGAACTATGGCCACCACGAAACTACAAAAGCTGTCTTTAAAAGCGGTTTTGACCAGGAAATTTGTCGTCACTTGAAAAAGAATTGGAAACGATCATAAATTTATCCAGTGACTGCGTTTATGCTGACAAGAAACAAGGTGGTTTAGGCTTAGTCTCAGCCCGAGATGAGTACACAATACAATCTATAATTCAAGTGTAAAGGAATATGGTGTGCTCTGACGAAACATCACATCATCTCACCTTTATCAATTTATTCAACGCCCTAGACAGATATCACGGTAATAAAAAGAATAGACCCTCTCTGATTGCCTATACTGGATCAACACAGGTGACAGAGAGAATGGATTTAATCTTGGTGGACCAAGATTCTGAATTCAATCAAATACCTGAAAGATATTGGCTTAAGAATTCAATTTATCACCAACGAGCTAGGTATTTGTTTAAAGGTTCACATATCCAATGATACTAAATGAACATGTTCCGCGATGGGCTTTCATTTAAAATAAAAAAAAATTACGTTATGAATCCTCAATACAAACCCGTCAAACAAATCGTCTGTAAATTCTTCATACCAAAAGTATCCCAAAAAAATACATTTTGATGTTTAACGTAACAGCTCCAGAAGCGCTTACCGTGATCAAGATTCACKGATGTAATGGRAATTTAAAAATAAATAAAAGCGACATGTTAACAGTTCAAATGATGAGCACGAATTCTATACAGAAAATTAAATGTGATCGAAAAGGAGTTGTACATTTTAAATGTCGCGAAGGAGATATAAAAAAAAGATGATTTATTGTGTGTTTTGTCTCCGTGTCCTCACGATATTGTCGTAAATGGTTATTGTGGATTGTGCTCAATATCGATTGAAATTAAAAATTGTGGAAACGGCGAAATCCAGTGCTCCACCGGAAGCCGATTGGCGATACTTCATAACAATAAAAATGTTGTCGTGAAAAAGGAAACTGCGATAGAAATTTCTCTGAAAGATTATGTGACTTTGATAAAGAAACGTAAACTGTCTCTTCTTGTCGACCTGGATGTGACTATTCTCCACAGCACCGACAAACCAGTATCAAGTCAACTGATCGATGTGTATCATTACAAAATGAAGGCCGAGCAAAACAGTGCCGTCAGTCTCGATTACCATACGAAATTTCGACCGTTTCTCAAACATTTTCTTACAGAAATGAACTCTACGAGATGCACATTTACACTTTCGGTAACAAATCGTACGCCGAGAAAATCGCTGAAATAATCGATCATGAGAAACGATTTTTTGGACAGAGAACAATGATCAAATTGTCGTCAATCTATCATCTATAAATAGATGACCCATGATTGGCCGATCTAAAAATAGATCGGCCAATCTGGTATTGACATTTTTTTATGACAAAAAAATGATATTTTTGTTTACCGAAAATATTCGGTCGTATTCTGTTTTAATTTTATTTTTGTCACCGAAAAATATTCGGTATTTAAACGATTTGTTTTAATCGTTCAAATTAATTAATTTGGCGAAATTTTTGAAAAATAAATCTTTGTTGAGAGTTGATGGTCCGACATTTTTTTTTCTATTTTCGCGTTGAAAGAATTTGTTGTGATGTTTGAAGAATTTGATTCGGAAAATTGTCTTGTTTCCGTGATGCCGATACTCAAGGCCAATTGCGATAATGTTGTCGAGTGCTTTCTGGTTATTCGTTTAAATAAAATTTCGAGCGGAAGAATTTTTTTGGAGTTGTTTTTCGATCCAAATTTTGTGCCTTTGTCGAATGATTTTTTGAGTCAGTGTGACTGTTTGATTAAATCACTGAAAGGGGAATATCAAAACAATATCGACGGAT
>MQRK01222400.1:21527-34755 GCA_001938485.1 Girardia tigrina | reverse complement strand
AGTTGTGTCTCAATCTTCACTTGGCGATCGGAGCATTTTCGGTCTGTGGTTAGTTCGATCGGTCGATCGATCTGAGTTGTGTTGATGAAATTCTATTTGAAATCAATTTAAATGTTTTGTTCTGATTTTAAAGAAAAATTTTAATCAACAGACAACAATTTATCAATATGCACGATTCTGAAATGTATTTGAAATGTTTTTATATATTTAAAATATATATATATATATATATTTTATATATTTCTCCTTTACAGGATACTAGATTTGTAATTATAATTAAAATAAAAAGATTACCGCAATTCATTATGAACATAAAACTTTAATGGTATCAGCAAAATATATTTTTTTCCGAAAAATTTGTGTGAATTGTAACTGAAATAACAACTGCAAACACTAGCCTTTCAAAACCTCGAAAATTGAACAACCAAAACAAGTCTCAAAATATTCACAAATACTCAATAAATCGTATTTAAAAAATTATAATAATCAAAAATAATTTTTTATACATTTTACTAAATGTATAAAAACATTTCAAATACATTCCAGAATCGTGCATATTGATAAATTGTTGTCTGTTGATTAAAATTCTTCTTTAAAATCAGAACAAAACATTTAAATTGATTCCAAATAGAATTTCATCAACAGTGAAGTGTGAACCGGTTTGTGTAATTAACACAATTAAGAACAAAATATTCGTCGGATACCATCAGGACATCTCGAGAATATGCAGAATAAAATATAAATATATCCTGCAATAAAGAATTGAGATCAAGCAATAAACGGGGCAAAATTTATTTGAAATTAAAATTTAAAATTGTGACATCATAAAATATTTGTTTAATTTAATTAAACAAAAATCAGTTATTAAAAAGTTTTTTTCAATATTGTTCGTTTGACCGAAGCACCATATTAGCCCCCGCCGAAGAATGCGTAGCATGGTGGTTTTAGCTTTGTGGAGGGCTGTTGGAAGTAGGAGGGGTGCGAGAATAAATATTCCTCGAAACTCGGTGTCTTGCAGTGTTGTGTTGTTCATGTTAGATTTTGTTGATGTGTCTGTTTGCGTGCGATGTGTTGTGTTGTGGAGGTGTGATGGTGTGGAGTGGTTGTTGTGTGATGTTTATGTTGTGGTGGTATGTGGTTTGTGTGTGATCTGTTGCTGTGTGATGTTGTGAGCGTGTGTTGTAGTTGTGTTGAGGATGTGAGGTCGTTCAACGTTACTTAGTCTCGTCACGGGAACATACCGGTTGTATGATCTTCCTTTGAGATGGTTTTTTTGTGGTCTTCGTGACTAATGGACGCGTTGACGTTGTAGCTTTCTTTTTGAGAGAGATGTTGTTGTCCGGCTTTGGCTTGGTTTCGTCCCGGTTGGAATCTTCCAAGAGCAGGCAAGGCTTGAGCTTGTAAGTATTCACGGTGACCTTGCCATTTACCAAAATTTTAGCTGTGTTGTTATCTAGTGCAATGGTTAGGAGCTTATGTGGTGCGGTGTAACGACTTTCTAGAGAGTTCGCGGCTTCCTTTTGGAGCAACACGAACTTTGAGGTTGCAAGTTCTTTTCGGACGAAAATGTGCTGTTCTTCGGGTTTTGGTGGTGTTCTGTCGGCTTGCCCAAAGTGTTCACGTGCCGCCGTTAAAATCTCATCGTTTCTTAGTGCCTCATTAAAGAATAGCTCGATGTTTAAATTGGTGTTTGAGCCGAAGAACATTTGTGCTGGCGGGGTCCCATATCTGCTANGGGGAATGTTTCTCCAGCTGAGTAAAATGAGTGGTAAATGCTTCGCCCAACCGTGTTTCTATGCTAACGTTCTGAATGAGTTCTTCAGGGTGCGGTGGAGCCATTCTATCAGGCCGTTGGTTTGCAGGTGTTACGCGATGGTTCTGATTTTCTGGAGGCCCAATCGTTTAGTGAGTTCTTTAAATAACTCTGACTCGAATTGTCGCCCCTGATCTGTTATGATCCTCTTCGGAATGCCGAAACGAGAAATCCAGTGGTTGAAGAACATTTCAATGATTGTCTCAGTGGCCAGTGAAGTGATTGGGAACGCCTCGGGCCACCTCGTGTTCCTATCTATGATGGTAAGGATGTACTGGTAGCCATGTGACATGGGAAGTGGTCCGACGATGTCAATTTGCACCGTGTCGAAACGGCTGCCGGTGGGGATCGTCAGTTTTGACGGTTTGGTGTGCTTCGTGACCTTATTCTTCTGGCACTAGAAACAGATGCGAGACCAAAGAGTAATGTCTTTCCGCATGAACGGATTAGATTAGATTTTTCACGAATTGAGTCAATTGTATAAAAAATTGTGTAATAAAAATGAAAACATCATAAATAATGATAGTAATAATGTAATTAAAACAATAAATTTAAAATTACCATTTTCTGAAGGCGCGTCTGATTTGAGGAAAGGCCTAATGAAAAAGGTTCCTCCGGGTTTTAATTTGCGGGTGATCTTCATAACTAATAAACTATCGAGATATTTCTCAAATAAATCAAAAACTCCATTGGGTGTCCAAGCTAATCTAGTATATCAATTTTAATGTCACAAGTGTGAATCCTTGTACATTGGAGAAAAAATCGTCATCTCCGCACTAGAATAGCTGAACATACCCAATTGAGTAGGAATAGCTCGATTCTAGATTAAAAAAATGCAGAAATAGAGATAACGTTAACTATGAAACTGAATTTACAGTTTTGAAGAAAAATTTTGACACATATCATGAGAGGATAGTCACTGAGGCATTATTAATAAAGCATTTAAAACCATGCTTAAATATTCAAAGTGAATTATCCAATCATATTAAAATCTTTTAATATTAATTTAAAAAAAATAATAATAAAAAAAGATTAATTGCGTAATACAATACCGTATAATTTCGATTTTTTCACTGATTGTAAGTCTGACAAATTTTCTTTTAGATATGTTATTCATGGTCAATTTTGTCAATTTCCTTGATTTTTAAATTCGCCAATAATTGATATTTATCTGATATTTGAACAATAATTGATATTTAAAAGCATATTTAAAAGCATGTATTTTTCTAAATTAAACACTTTCTAAAATTATCCCATTTTAAATCTGAAAAAAAGTCAATTTTGTTTCCCCTGATTCATGAGGTTAAGAAAAAAATAGCGAATGAGAGAAAATGGCGGTTAGGAGAATTTTTCTTAACTAATACATGATATTTTAAAAAATCGTGGCGGTTGAGAGAAAATGGCGGTTGGTAGAGTTGGCGGTTGAGGGAGTAAATACTGTACTGCTTAATTTTGACGGGATCATTGCCAAAAATGAAAGATTTTATCTGTGAGTAAATATTTTCGATTGTACAGGTTGAAAGTTCAACAAATGTAACCAAATCATTAATCTGAAGATATGTTGAACATATTTCAACCAGATTTTGAGCAAGATTAGTGGATTGAATAGATTCTTTTGCTTTAGCAACTATGATGCCATCTCTATCAACAGAAATAACAATCCTTTTTACAGCTGGTAGATTTTGTGAATAGTAATGGGCTGCTGACAGCCAAGACCCCCACCTTGTAACAACTGGCTCAGGTGGACTTCCTATATTAGAGAATAATTCCTTTCTACCTTTATTTTTAATAGTAAGTGCTTTAATGCTTGATATGAGATTGTCAACATCTTTATAATATGATTTAATCATAAATGTACAATTGTGGAGTAAATGAGCTAAACAACTAATATGAAAGGTATTTGGGTACAGAATTTTGATAGTTTCACCTGCTTTGGTCATGTATCGAGCTGCAACCGATATTAGTAGCAGTAAATTATTTCTTGATATATCCATCTTGCGAAGATTGTCCTCAGCTATTTGAACGATAATATTGGCATTCGGAGTAGAATCTATAGGGCTGCAATCAATAAGAAAGCACAAAGATGGAGTAGAAATATCTCCGATCAGTGAATTGACATATTTTTGGCTGTTAATATCAGATTCATCTCTAACCAAGAAAATCTTTTTGTTGTGAATTATTTCCTTTATATCTTTTAGTATATTCTGACGTATAAGTTCAACCGCTGATCTACACTTTGAAACTAAAGGCAATGACTTATTCATGCTAGTAAAAAGCTCTTTAATGCTTTGCTGATGAATTTTGTACAGCGGTATATCAGCTTACATAAACGCTCTAGTAACTTGATAAGCCCATAAACCCTCTGTCGGTGCTTCATATAATGACAATGTTGATTGATTTTGAGGTTTTAGCAATTTGTTATGCTTTGGACTGTTTCTGTGGGAAGCAACAAAATTTTTTTTCGCAATTCACAATACAGTGGCACAACTTACAGTTAAGCTGATCCCTAAAATTTGTAAATTCGTCTGGATATCTACTAACTTTTTCTTTGACTTTGCTAATGTAGCTAGATTTCGTTTTAGGCATCTTAAAAACTGCATGAAATACAGAAATTTAAGTATAAAAAAACAGAATTACTTTTTATCTGGCAATTTGGAAAAAATTTAAATTATTCCAATTAAAACAAATTTTTATTTTACCTTAAATTAAAATTTTTTATTTTAAAATGAAATTTTTTAATGCTAAATTATGAATGTTAGAACCGTTTTTTTGTAACTTACATTTTTGACTTTATGGTAAAAAAAACGTAATTATCATTTATTAGATTAAACAAATTTGATTTTTTGTTTGATTTGACTTATAAAAAGTTTTTTGACTTCATGGATTTATTAAAGAAATTTTTGACTTTATTGACCTTATAAAATGTCAAATAAGGATTATAAATTCATTTAAATTGCATTAAGCTTTACAGATTAATCTATTTTTAATTTTGACTTTATGGCAAAAAATCACCCTGGTTATTTAAAAACATTAATTTGATTTAATAATTTTCAATGTTAAATTAAAATTAATAAAATCATTTAAAATTTACAGTTATAATAAATGAAAAATAAATTTGAATATTAAATCGAAATTTGAAAAAGTTAGATTCAGATAAGTTTTAAAATATTAATCAGGCATATGATTAAGAGAGACGCAATCCCAAACCAACATACAAACACAAAACATCAGTATTATAAATATTCCTCTCATTTTCCAAAAAAATCAATCAGCAATTTACACTTAAAATTCACTAATTATAACTTATCAATCAAACTGAATGAATTGTCTATTTAATCTCTCAAAATTCAAAATAATCAATCAGACAAATAATCGCTTTATCAAATTTTCGATTCAAAACAACTTTCAACAACAAATATTCGTACTTATCAATTTAAAATCTCAAAATCAGCAGAGCATTCAATTTTCGAATCAAAAAAGTTGTTAACAAAATAATTTCTTGTCAATAATTTTGTATTAGTCAAAATATTCTCAAATAATTTATTACTAGTCAAAGACAAAATTTAAATCACGACAATATCAAAAAAATGAGAAACTCAAATTGAAATTCACTAAATAAAATGTGAATTTTCAATTAATCATTAATTTTTCAATTTCCCTGAAGCTCGCTCTGATTGGTGAGCCAATCAACCCGAAGTTTCTCTCATAACGATGACTCGGCAAATATAATCAATGCACGAATACCATGGAACAAACAAATAATAATTTATTTATTTAATTTTTTTATAATTTCTTATTGAAAATTAGTTATTACTATTAAAAAAACTGAAAGTCTAAGATCAAACCATTTGTTTGATTTAAGAGAAGGATAATTTTGAAATAATTTCTCATAACACAAATGATTGTAATAAAGATATTTATTTGAAATTCGAATCTGCTTTCTGTCTGATTTTCCAACTTCCGTGCTGTTTATCGTTTTCTTCCAATATCAGTTACATATATTTTGACACTACTCAAATATTTTTGTCTAACTTTATATCTCGTTATATTTGGTAATGCTTCTCTAAAATATTGATTTGATAATTTTGTCTTCAAATGTGACTCTTTAAGTAGAGGAAAAATGTATGTTCGACATCAATCGATAATTAACCCCCGGGGGGTCACCCGTTACCATGACAACGGTTCCGAGCACTTTAGCAACGGTTCCGATCACCCTAGCAACGGTTCCGATTACCCTAGCAGCGGTTCCGTTGACTTAGCAACGGCAACCAATGACCCCATTACCTTAAAAAAACTTTTGATGCAACTTTGCACTTTAAACTCTATTATATAAAAAACATAAATACTTTGCACAATTGTGAACTTATTAATTTTGCACACTTGCACATGTGACGTATCAATTAGCATATGTACATTATTGATTAGCACATTTGTAGTATTTAGTAGCACAGTGCAGATGAGTGCAGTATTGATTTATGCACTTTTTGTGTAATTTTGGTGTTTTTTTAGGTATTTTCGATGATTTTTAAGGTGTTTTTTATGGTTTTTAAGGTAACAGTTATGGTTTCTAAGGTGTTTTGGATTGTTTATATATATATATATATATATATATAATATTAAAAGTTTATGTATCATTGTTACGGTAACCAAGGTACTTTTAATGGTTGATGCCTAGGCTCAGGCACTGAAGCTGATTATGTACAAGTTATGTATCATGTCAATGCATGTTTTAAGTACAATATGAGTTTTACACATGTAGTTTTTACATATCAGATAAAATGTTAATTATATGGTTACGGTAACCAAGGTACTTGTGATTATTGATGGGATATGTGGGGAATATTTTAAATTGTTTGAATGTTTAAATGTATGGATGCTGTATTTTGATTTAAGTATGTTGAATTTAGAATGGTGATTCTCCCACCCAGATGGAAATTTGTATTTTTTTAGGGAGCGACAAATCGTTAAATATGGTCGATGCATCGAAAACCCGCATTAAAAGACTGCATTGTTAACGACGCATCGAAAAACCTGCATCGTTAAACGATGCATCGTCGCTGCCTAATTTTTTATTAAGTTTAAAGTGATTGATTATTCGAACATAATTAAAATAATCATTTTATAAGTTCATATCTTTAATTTCAGAATTAAAATTAAGTTTAATAATTTTTAGTAAAATTTAAATTAAATGCATTTTTAATAATTTGATGTCATTTTTATTATTTTGGGATTTATTTAGAAATTGTAAAAAATAATGTTTTTAATTAATATTTTTTAGAGGTTAAATATTTTAAAAAATAATTTAGAAAGATTTTTCGAATAATCATGATTAAAAATAGATATAAGAAAACCAATTAGAACGATGGCAAACGATGAAAGACCTTCTGAGAGTCTTAATGACTCTAAATGTAATTGCAATAAAGATTTACGTGAGACTTGTTTAAATGTTTTTAATAGGGCACAATATATAATTTATGAGCTATTGTTTGATTGTAAATAACACCTATAGCATAAGGGTTTCACACATATATATATATACGAAAAAATCGATTTTTAACCACTTTTTTGAGAAATTCAGAAATATTCAAAAAAATAGATATTTCAGCACTTTTTAGAAAATGTTTAAATGGAATCTGAAGGAACGTATATGTATTTTTTTTCAAGTGCATGAGCACATTTTTGATATTCTGCTTCGTTGGACCTTTAAAATCGATGTACATTTTGTGTAAATTTACACATTATACTAATTATAGGAAAATGTAATCAATATATGAAAACTCTAATTGCATATTTAGATAGAAAATCAAAATGAGCATTAAAAACACATAGTATCAATTTTGGCACTAGCACTTTTAAAATTTTGTGTATTGATTTTTGCACTTTTGCTCATGTGCAACGTAACAAACACTGTGCTGCCACATTAAAAATGTGCGGCAATATGTATGCTATCGATTCGCACTTTAAAAATATCGATTAGCACATGTTGGCACTGTGCAGAGATCGACTAGCACTTTTTCAACGGTTGCTATGGATGGGGTCACGGTTGCTATGGATACTGTAACCGTTACCATAGTTACAACCGCCTTAAATAACAGTATCTGTTGCTAAGGAAAAATGTCCATTGGTTACCGTTGCTTAGGTAATGAAAAACTTTTTTAAGGTAATGGGGTCCTTGGTTAACTTTGCTAGGGTGACCGGAGCCATTGCTATGGTAACCGGAATGTTGCCATGGCAACGGGTGACCCCCTGGGGGTCACATATTGCTTGGTGTCGAACATACATTTTCCCCTACTTCTTTAAACCTTAGATTAAACATTCTTCTTCAATTAATCATTATTAAATAATCTAATTTTAAATCCTTTGACAGATTTTACTGATTATATTTTTTGTTATATTTCAAACAGAAGTTTTGAAAAATGTTTAAGAAAATATTCCAGAAAAATGAGGTTAAATTTTTGTAAAAGCGTAAAAAAATTTCATCAATATGATATGGAAGATGTAAATATTTTAATTTAAAAACAGAATAAAAAATATTTTTCCAACGATCTCTTCTTTAACATCTAATGGTTTTTGACCATTATTATTAAAGTTATTATTATTATTTTATATCCATTTAAATATTTTTCTTTTATAAAAATAATAAACTTGATTTTAAGTAATAAATTAAAAATTTTTAATTTTTTTTATTTTCCTTTCGTTTTTACTATTTCAATTATGTTCGAATAGTCAATTATCGTAAATACAAAAAATGTTCCAATTTCCATCTTAGTGGGAGAATCACCATTCTAGGTTCAACATATACAAAACAACATACCGCATCCACCTACAATTTAAAATATTCCTCACTGAAATATTTTTTTACTTTATAAGACCTCTCTGGGTCCTTTCTACTGACATTGCAAATCATATTCGTAACTAATGAAAAGTCTTTTTATTCTTCCGAAACCATTTTGACATTTTAAAAAATAATAAATATTTTCATTAATGCAATCATTAAAGTAATTAATTTGTAAAAACTAAAGTATATTAAAATTGTTTCTTCATCACAAGTCTCAATCTTCTTAAGAAAGGATCAATGACAGCAAATAATATAAATAATATTACTAAGAATAAAACTATACATATAAATAGTGATTCTTCTTCCCCATTTTTCACGTATCTTATTTTTATATTACTGCTGCATTTGTCTTTATTTTCTTCCGTGTTACATGAAACTTTCATTTCTTCGTCCATCTTCACTTTTTCATTATTTACTCTTCTCTTTTGTAAGATGTTACTGTAAATAGATCTGTCGACATCATGTATTATATTCGTTTTATTGTAACATTTTTCATTATTTTCTTTTGTGATATAATAAGATTTAATTTCTTCCAGCATCAATATTTCGTTATCTGTCCTCCTCTCTCGCAATACTTCATTGTAAATATCTTCGTCGACATTTAAAAGTCCGGTAATGTAAGGCTTGTTCGTTTGGATAGCATTGTGATATAATATTCTAAAAATAAGAATTAATAGAAAAATTAGGAACGTAAATTCGAAAATATAACGGTAATTAGATAATACATCAGAAGAAATTGTTTATGGTCTAAATAAAAAATTTTCAAAATTATTTTTTTTGAAATCAATAAAAATTATTTTCGTTTATCAGTTTTCATTTTAAATTCACAAAAAAATAAGTAATCTATACACACACATATATATGTATATAATAAAATATCATATCATAAAACAAAAAATAGCCATTTTTCCAAAAAAATATTTTTCAAAACTAGTTTCACCATATATATATATATGTGTGTATATATTAGGGTTATGACTTTTTTCCTGGGGAGTCAAATGATGAACTTTTATCTATCTATGATGAATATATCAATTATTTTGATCGCCGTTACAAAAGGTTGGCACGCCAAACACAAAATGTATACTGAATTTATTTATTTATCTAAATGTTTGTTTTTTACATAATTTGTATATAATTACTGTCGCAATTATCCATTCTAATATAATAAATAATAAGACATTAACTCGAATTTCAAAAAGTTTATTTATAACTAAATCCAACGATTTAAATAAATGATATTTAATTATTGATAATTTCAATAATTAATTATTTAATTTAATTTTATTAAACTCAAAATTTGACTTTACATAAGCCCCTGCTGAGAATGTTGAGCATTATTGTGGGTGAAGATGGGCTTCAATCTATCCACTGTAACCGTTTTATTTCGTCTATTGATACGAATGACGAAGGTTTTCATATCTGAGGACCGATGTATCACTTTAGAGGGTCCATCATAGGGTTGTTTGAGTACTCCCTTCACTTCTCTCCTGAGCTATACTTCTCGACACGTTTTTAGGGCTTGTGGCAGGAATATCTTTTGTGATGCATACCTGTTGAGCGGTTGATGACCATAGTTCATGATACTGACCTCAATGTCTTCTTTGATGAAGATGGTGTGCTCATCGATATTGAGTATGATATCGCCTGGCAGGCTGGTGGATGATCCATTGAGCAACTGGGCTGGTGAAGCCGATGAGCCTGTAATAGTAGCGTTCCGCAGGTCTAGCATACTGATAGGGAGATCGTGAGCCCATGTTTGTTCAGCTGTTCCCGCATATGATCTGAGGGCATTTTTCAACGACCTGTGAAATCTCTCAATTTTTCCATTGCACTGCGGGTGATATCCAGTAGTGTTTCGATGTTCGATTCCAAAGACTCTGCATGTTTCTTTGAACTCGGAGGAGATGGATTGTCTTCCTTAATCTGTGAGAATTATATCCTGCGGGCCGAATCGGTTGATCTATGTGTTCGTTAGGGCTCTAGAGATCGTCGTTGCTGTGATGCCACGGTATGGGAACGACTTCGGACCAGGATGTATGCCTGTCAATAAAGGTGATTAAAAAGCGCTTACCATTCACTGTTTGTAGAGGGTCAACAATATCCATGTGGAGAATTTTGAATCTTCCTCTATCCGGTATCGTTTCCAGTATTGCTTTTGTGTGCCTCGATACTTTCTGCTGTTGGCAATGATGTCATTCTCGTGTCCAGTGGCGGATTTCGGACTTCAGCTTCGGCCAAACGTAGCTGGAGCGTATGAGATCAATTGTTTTGTTGGCTCCACCGTGAGAAATTCCATGGAGTCTCTGGAATTCTGAGTACCTAAATTTCCTTAGCAATATTATCTTGGTTTTGCCACCTTCCGATCTAATAGAAGGCCATGTCTTGTTTCGACCGTTAGATTGTTACCTGTGAGCAGTTCATTTTGTTCCTCTTCCTGTGCCTGAATAACTTCTGATTTTGATATTGCCAATATCTCTGAGTTGCTTTCCGAGTTTTCATCTGCGCTAGAAAAAAAATCAGCTACAATATTCTCAGATCCTTTAATATATTGCATTTCAAATGCAAATTGGTTTAGGAACTCAATGTATATAGTGTTTTAATTTGCAATTGTTTGTTTGTTTCTTTGAACTCGGAGGAGATGGATTGTCTTCCTTGATCTGTAACGCCACTGTCTGGATGAGGGATTCTTCATTGTTTGAATGTATAGAAGTGGTTTGTGAACAGTTATAATTTTGAAATTTGAAGCTTCCAGATAGTGTCTGAACTTTTTGAGTGCAAGATATATGGCTAATAGCTCCCGGTCAAAGGTGGATTAGTTCATCTCTGCTTTGTTGAGTTTTCTAGAGAAGAATGCAATTGGCGCTTTCGATCTATTTCATGATTGAGGCTGGCTCTGTTCCAGAGGCATCTGTAAGAAGAATTATTTTTTTGGTGTGGTAGAGCGATTGCATGTTGGATATTTTCTTCAGTTTCATTTTGATTTCACTGAACGCCTGTTTTTGTGAGCTGTTCAGAGTTATTTTATTGGTTGCTTTTGACTTTGACAATAATTCGTGGAGCGGGGCAATTGTTTCTGACATGTTGGGAATCATCCATTGGTAAAAGTTTGCCGCCCCAATAAATCTCCGTAAAGATTTTATGTTGGCTGGATCTGGTATGCTAGTGATATCTTCAATTTTCTGTTTTATTGGTTGGATTCCATGTTTGGAGACATGAAATCCAAGGCATTGCACTGATTCAGATCGGATTCTAGATTTTTCATGATTTATGATGAGGGCTGCCCTTTTGAGACGGTCTAAGATCGAGGAGAGATGCTTTTCATGATCATCTTTTGTATTTGAAAATATAATTCTCCGAAATTCTCGGTAAAGGGTAACTGTCAGGTTTTGTGATTGCATTAAAGAGTCTATAATCACCACAACATCTGTAGCTGCCCTCACTTTTCTTTGTGATTACCAACGGTGATGACCAGCAACTTGTGCTTCGTCTGATGGTTCCTTGTCGCAACAGCTGATTGAATTCATTTCTAATATGTTTCATGATGTGGTGAGGAATTCTTCTTGCTCTTTGTGAGATAGGTGGTCCTGTGGTATCGATTCGGGATTCTGGACTTCACTTGAATGTTATTTGGACTGATTTGCGATCGGATATTTTGTTGGTTCCGAAAGCGGCTTGATCAGCTGTGAAGATTCGGTTATTCCTGCAGTCCACTTTGATATCCTCCTGTGCGAGAAAGTCGAGTTCATACAAAAAGGCGAGAAATACAAAAGTTCATCAAATAAACTCTGGAGCACAAAAAATAAATAAAAGTAGTATTTTGTCACAGCCCCAGGGGGATCTAGACTATGATTCCTAAGGGAGGCGATACCGATTTAAACAAAGAATATAAATTTAGAACAAAAGTATAATTACGCTTAGATATACTTGTTATTACATTTACCAAATTCTTTCTTCAAATAAAAACACATTCTACTTAAACATATTGCATTATTTTTTATTTTTTTAACTTTTTTTTAAAATATTTTATAAAAAAATATTCAATTTTTATTTATAATTTTAAAGAAATTTTGAGAAACTTAACAAATAAGTCAGAAATGACTATATGCGTATTTGTGTGGATGTTATTTCAGTTGATATATAACTATTACTATGATTCTAACAAATTATTTATTATATAAAGATTTCTCAAAAACATACAAATGTAACAAAAGTAAAGCAAAAAATCACAATAAGAGTTTATTTAACTAGTAAATCAAAAAATTAAATTTTCTAAATCCATTCTTTATGCAAACAGAACTATACATTGCTAACAGTTTTTAAAATTTAAAAAAATTTACCTTTAAAAAATTTTAATTAAAAAAACACAATAAAAATTAATATAAACTACTTCTAATTTATAAGTAAATATTTTTAAATTAATATTGTTCTGGAACTTCGAATTTTCAGTTTGTATCCCATTTTTGGATCTTAAAAAGTTTTTTTCGATCACATTTTCACATAATCATTCATTGTCATCGAGAATGAGTAAGTGTGACAAGTTTGCTGAAAATAGACTGAGTATAAGTTTCTAAATT
>MQRK01222399.1:5864-17579 GCA_001938485.1 Girardia tigrina | reverse complement strand
TATATATATATATATATATATATATATATTTTATATATAAGCAAAAAAGTGGGTATAAATACCCTTCAAAAAAATTTAAAAAAAGAAGAGATTGAAACCAAAATTTCAAGTCAATTTTCAATAAATTTTTATTCGGCCTCAATTATAATCATAAAAGATCCATGTACAATATTTTGAAGAGTATATCTTGTGATTATCAAATATAAATTCCTATGATATTCGTTGTTGATCTCAATTGAAATAAATTTCACAGTATCAATTATTGAGCTGGGTTCGAGCTACGAGCAAGCAACGCAGCCTTCGAATTAAGTTGATTCAATTCACAACAATATATTTTCTTTGAATAGAATTATTCAAACGACAATTCAATTATCTATACCCAGCAATAAATTTATAAATAACCAACATAAATATTGGTGAGCCCGCCGCTCGAATTTGAATAAAAGAGTTATTTATCAGTATTGTTGAAATATAATTTGATATTACAAAAAAATAGAGTATATATTTTATAAAAGTGTCGAGATATAATTTGAGAAATAAAAAAGTTGAAATGGTTGAGGAAAACAGAGAAACAAATAATGATTTAGCAAGTTTTCAGAGATTACCCGTTAATCAATACGGAGGAGATCCAGTGGATTTTGTTGATTTCATGACAGATTATTACATGTACGCATCAGCTTATGGATGGTCAGATAAGACAATGATCCAAGGTTACCGTTATATTTGAAAGGTGCAGCCAGAGAAGCTTTCACTCAAATAGACAAAAGAACAGTTGTTGAATGGGCAAAAATAAAAGACGCTCTAGCAGAGAAATTAATAAGAGGAGACATTGGACGTATCCTACGCAAGAAATTTTATAATCGAAAACAAAATGTCAATGAATCAGTCAGTGAATTTGCTTTTCACTTATCCACCCTTGCAGAAAAGGTATTCGGAGAACGCAAAAAAGTGGACAGATCAAACATTAAAACTCGTTGAGGATCAATTTTGGTCTGGAATCCAAAATCACCTAAAAGCGGCACGGAGTTTGGTGGAATATGCCAACTTTGAGGAATTGGTTAAAAAGGCAATGAAAATAGAAGTGAATTCAAACATTGTCTCAACTCGTTCAGTGTTAGCAACTAAAATAAAATCTTTTGAAAGACCACAAAAATCAATTATAAGAAAGAGCGAGACAGAAGATGAAAGTGATGAGTATGTGTCACCGAAAATGCCAAGATCCCACCAGTTCGATAATAATCGAAAGACAAAACTTCAAAATAATCAAAAATAATAATTTCAACAGGGGTAATGGAAGTCATAACCTAACAAAATCAAATTTTCAAAGTAATAGTCCCAATTTTGAACGTAGAAAATTCGGAAAACGAATTCCAAGGTGTTATAATTGTAACAAAATTAGTCATCTTAGTAATCAATGTTGGTTCAAAGAACAATCCTTTCCAGCAAATCCATCAAATATAAAAACATGTTATACTTGTGGAAAACGTGGTCATACTTCTAATGTTTGCAGATCAAATACAAGATCATCAACTCCATCACCACAACGTGACAAAGTTAATAGTAATGGTCAAATTCAGTGTGAAAAATTTAAAAAGTACGGTCATTTAACGAGATCTTGCAAATCAAATACAAGGCAATACTCACCATCAATTTTGAAAAAGCAAATAAAATTTCAAGACAAACCAACAGACGTTAATTATTTTTCCTCTGATGAAGATTGTAGTAATAATGTTATGAAACACGAATTTGATGAATTAAAAACCCAATTTGATAGATTATCTGTTAGAGTAGAAGAATCAAAAAACAAATCGTTAATGGTGAAAGGTTCAGAAAGTAAATTAAAAATTAAGAAACGGGATCACTACGATAGCGATAAGGAAATAGATATGAATGTAAAGGAAAAACGAATGTGTACAAGGATCGATGATTTGAAATTAGATAAATTGAGAATTATTTTCAATAGAGTAGTTAATCAAATTGATTTAAGCAAAGGAATCTTGAATAAAATATTAAAAAATATAAATAAAATATCTGGAATGGAAATTATAACGGATAAAAAAAAGAATTTATTGAAATTATTATCAAATTATGTATACGATAGCGAAAAATTTAGTATTAAAGCAAAAGAAACAATGAGAATGCGTGGTAAAGAATTAAGACAAAGTTTAATATTTGAAAACCTTCCTATTATAATTAGTAGTTGTGTAAAATAAGTTATTTCAGTTGAGGTGTCACTATAGAGCAAAGTTAAAGATGTGTTTGAAGCAGTTGTATCAAAAATGGGAATAGAAAATATTACTTTATATTTTAACAATCAAATCTTGGAACTTGAAGAATGTTTAATAGATTATGGTATCCTGGCATATCCGTATCACGGCTAATCGGGAAATTTGGATCAATACAATTATTTTTTTAGAAACCAAGAGTTTAAGGATGAAAATTATATTTATGATTATGGTATTCTTGATGGAGAAATGAATCAAATTAATATATTTTATGTTGAAGAGTATAAAAATGTTAAAGATTTTGAATTTAAAGATGATTATGTTTCAAATAGTATGATTCAACAGGTACCGGAAGAAATACCACAAAAAGAAAAGAAAATACAAGAAATAAAAATTGAGCCCACAATTCAAATAGAAAATACGAATGATCCAGAAATGCAGAATAATTTAAAGGAGGAATATGTTGCGAGAATACAAGAGCCTATAACACCAAAAATTGATAAAACGTTTTTAGAAAAGTCAATTAAAAACATTGATAATATTAATAATGATAAAACAAACATGTATTTAATACAAATAAAATTTCAAAACTGTGGTGGTTTACTTTAATTTTATTTATTATTTTGGGAATGAATCAAACTCAAGCGTTTGTAGCATATGATTGTTCAAAAACGGAAGTTGGTAAAACTTATTCTCTATTAGATGTTGCAGAGTGTGCAGAAGCCTATCCCTTACACATTGATGAAAAGGCAAATGTTATGTACCACTTGCATCAAGAATCTGGATTTCGCAGAGCCAAAGTTAGAGAATGTATTGTAAAAAGGGCAACGTATATATTTCATCTCGGAAGATGGAGTCATTCATCTCTTATAAAAATTGTTGCAATACCAAGACCTGTCGAAATTTTACATGAAAATTGTGAAGCAGCATTTCCAACAAAAGAATTAAAAATCGACGAATCATTAAAATTGGCTGCTAAAGTTGGATCAATAATGAAAGAATCAGTTATTAGAAAAGGAACAATGGAGACAAATGGTGATTGTGAAGGTGAAGCTGTAAAATAAGGAGGTAAAATAATACAAAAAATAATGATTTCGGAAGAATATCAAACAGAATTAAGAACTTTTGATGGAATATTTGATGAGGCTATTGGAAAATTGCAATCACATCCTTTTTGTAACTTTAAACAAACTAGTTGCCAGACTGGAGAATCAGTATTATTATATAATTTGAATTATAAAGATTGTAATTTAGCATTTCTAAAATCAGCAGAGTTTACAGAGGCTCAAGGGATGCAAATCAGAGATAGACCTGATATATTAAAACGAAAACGTTTTCAAACAAGAAAGGCATTTCCAGTAATTGAAAAGAAACTAGCAATAGTTTTGATGTCCTCTTTTACGGCAGATGGAATGAGATTTATTAGAAAAGATAAACAACAACTTTGTGGAAAAATGATTTACACAACAAATTACAAAGGTTTATACGTATCTAAAGAAAAGATTTCTGACTCAGGAACTGTACAAAATGCCGATATAAAGTTAACCCAATATTTGAGTAACAAAATGGATTTCGCTTTTCATTACAATCAGTTAACAATTGAAGGTATGTATAGAGAAGTTATATTAAACAATTTTAAATTAAATAGAGAAATTTTAAAAACTCGAATGGGACTTGTTTTCACTAATCCAACACTAGTAGCTCCAATGTTAATTTCTGAGAGTGGAGTATTTGGAAGAGTTTTAGGAGAAGCTTTATTCAGCTATAAATGCAAAGAAGTCTCTATTCAATTAATCAAACATAATGTTTGTACAAATGAACTTCCCGTAATGTTTGAAGGATTATTGAGATTCGTGGAACCCATAACTCGTGTTCTATTAGAAAATGGTACAAAACCAAAAGAGTTAAGTTGTAATGAAATAGTAGCTCCACTGTATAGAATAACACCAGATAGTTGGATTGCACTACCCAATAACAGAGAAGTTAAAAATGTGGAAAAATTGGAACTTACAAAATTAGAATATTTAATCAACTTCACATCATTAAATCAAATGTCATCAACGGGTATATATTCACCAGAGGAAGTGGAAGACGCACGTAGAAATTTATTGTTTCCGTCAAAACGGGAAAGAGTAGTAACAGAAATAGTTGATACAATATTACCAGGAAGAGTCGGTCAAGTGAATTGTGATAACTTTTTGAGCATCGATCATTATCAAAAAGCTACTTGGAATACTATGAAAAGAATTTGGGGAAGAGTTGTATTTTTTGGTCAAGCATGTGCTGGTCTTATTGGAGTCTACGTGATATATGTGATGATAAAGGTAGTAATAACTCAAGTATTATCAACGTACCGATTATATACCATAGTATGCATCTCTTGGCAACTGATAGTCGGATGTATACCAACCATTGCAAAGTTTTTAATAATTCACCATCATAGTAAAAACATTGATACATTGAAATCAAAAATTCAGCAATATAAAAAGCGGAAAAAGCGATATAGTTCACGAGGACATAATAAAAGAGTACAATTTGAGACAAGCTCTGAGAATTCATATAGTGATCCTAATGAAACTGGCGATGATAAAAATGATAATGAACATAATTTAAAAACAACAGGTCAGCCACCACAATTTTCCTTCATATCCATTTCTCAAATTAAAAGACATGAAATCAATTGATCCGGAAATGGGAAATTTCAAAGATAATGAGGATAATTATATAGAGAAAAGAAATCAATATGAGTACCAAGTAATTATGTATTTGCAATTAAAGCAAAGTCTGAAAGAAGACCAACTTTGATGGTACTATTTAATAATAGAAAATGTTGGCGTTTATTGATACAGGATCTTCAGTTACGATAATAAACGAAAAAATGTTATTAAAATCAGAAAAAATAAATATCTTGCCAATTAACGAAGAACTTCAGTCGGTAACGGGTCACTATCTTATAATAGAAGGATGTGTTAAGGCACAAATAGCGATTGGAAATAGCATTGTTGAGTCAAATGTGCTTGTTAGTGGGGAATGTCCTGAAGAATTATTGATTGGAATGGATTTTCTCCAACAATTGAAAGGGATTTCTATTGATTTGAATAGTGGGAATCTAATTTCATTTCCAAATGGAGAGGTCTTACATGAAGTTACTGATGTTTTTATAAATGAAAAACTAAGTATACCTTATCGAGCAGAAGTATTTTATTGCGCTGAAGTAACAATTGACACTGAGGATGATCTTCTATCTCAACCAAATAAATCATTCATGGAAAAATACAATGTTTCTTTAAGTATTGGAGTAGTCAAGGTATATCAAAAAACAATTCCGGTTAGATTTGCAAATTTCGATATTAAAAATACTGAAATAAAACCAAATACTAAAATCGGGACAATTACAAGAGTTCAACAAGCTTGTTCAACGAAATTAAAATCCTGTGATGTAAAAAGATATGACAAACCGACAGTTAATAGTCCGAATTTAACTCCAGAAGAAAGAAAAAGATTTACTAAACTATTAAGAAAATATGATCACTTATTTGCGGAACATGAATATGATTTAGGAAAAACCCATATTATTAAACATGAGATACCACTATTAGATGAAACACCAATCAAACAAAGACCTTATAAAATACCATATGCCTTACAAGAAGAGTGCACAAAACAAGTAAAGGGGATGCTTCAACATGACTTAATTAGACCTAGCTTTTCACCTTGAGCATCGCCTGTGGTCTTGGTTAAAAAGAAAGATGGAAGTCAACGTTTTTGTGTTGATTACAGAAAGCCCAATGCTGTGACAAGAAAAGATACATATCCTTTACCTTTAATTAGTTCCATATTTGATCGTATGGGAAAAGCCAAGATATTTTCAACAATTGATTTACATTGTGGATACTGGCAATTCGGTATTAAAGAAGAAGACAAACTGAAGACTGCTTTTACTGATGGTCATGGATTGTATGAATTTAATGTTCTACCATTTGGATTAACTGGAGCACCACCTCTGTTGCAGAGAGGATTAGATTTTATTTTTATGTGTGAAAATCATGTAGTAGTCTATATAGAGGACATAATAATCTTCTCAGAAACTTTTGAGGAACATATGTATGATGTAGAAAGAGTGTTAGAAAAGTTAGAAGCAGCTGGTTTAAAAATAAAACCTTCCGAGTGTGATTTTGGAAAATTTCAAGTATCTTATGTTGGTCATACAATATCAAAAGATGGGTTGAAACTCAATGATGACAACATTTCAAAGATTAAAAACTGCGCTATACCAAAAAACATTAAACAATTACAACAGTTTTTAGGGTTAGCAGGTTATTATAGACGATTCATAAAAATTTTTTCACACATCGCCAACCCGTTAAATTCCTTATTACGTAAAGGCAATAAATTTGTTTGGAATAAACCACAACAGGAAGCTTTTGAAACTTTAAAACAAAAATTAATTACCAAGCCAATTTTGAGATACCCAGATATGTCCAAACCTTTTCTATTGATGACAGATGCAAGTGGATATGCTATTGGAGCAGTACTGGGTCAACAAACGGAAGGGGAAAAGGATCATGTTATTGCACATGCAAGTAGATCATTAAAGCCTCACGAAAGGAGATATGCTACTATAGAAAAAGAAGCTTTAGCAATTGTATTTGGTGTTGATACCTTTAGGCAATACCTGTATGGTAATAAAATTATTTTATATACGGATCACAGTCCTCTAAAATGGTTAATGAATCACAGAGATTCAGCCAGCAAATTAATACTTTGTACTTTAAAACTAAAAGAATATAATATTCAAATACGATATAGAACGGGTAAAGCTAATGCCAATGCAGATATCATGTCTAGAATGGACCAACAAGATGAATTTAAAGAAGTAGAAATCATTCAAAATACAATCATCACAGCTGTGAGAAAGGTCGCCAATATCGATATTTTTCAAGAGAATCAACTAAAGGACGAAAAGTCAAAAAGATTGTGAAAGAAGCTCCCCAAATAGAAAATATGAAGCAATTAAAACAATTAATTAATGAAGGTAAAAAGTATTTTGTCTATAAAGGAATATTGAAATATTTTGATGGTCAAAATAAATTGATAGTTATTCCTGAAAATCATCAACAAATTTTAATGCTACATTATCATGATGGAGCATTAGGAGGTCATCGATCAGCAAGAAAGACATTGTCAAAATTAAAAGAAAAATATTATTGGGAAACAATGGAACAAGATGTTAAAGAGTGGTGTAATACTTGTAAAATTTGTCTAACCAGGAAAAATACAGGCAAAAGAATTAAAGTCCCATTGAAACCTATGCCGGTACCTTTAGCACCAATGGAATTATGTGCAATGGATATTGTTGATCCACTGCCAGAAACAGTAAACGGAAATATATATATACTAGTCTTTTGTGACTATTTAACAAAATGGGCCGTAGCAAACCCCATGCCAAATCAAAAAACTGAAACGGTAGCACAAGTTTTTGTGGAAGAAATAATTTTCCGTTACGGTTCTCCAAGTAAACTTTTAACTGATCAAGGTTCCAATTTCATGAGCGAATTGTTTGAAAATGTCACAGAAATCTTTGGAATTACAAAACTAAATACGAGTCCTTACCACCCTCAGACTGATGGTTTGGTTGAAAGATTCAATGGAACATTATTGAATATGATTGCATCATACGTTAACAATGGTCAAACAGATTGGGATGTCCATCTATCCTCTTGTGTGTATGCATATAATAATGCAGTTCATCCTAGAACTGTAGAAACACTCTTTTATCTTATGCATCTACGGCAAAATAATATGCCTATTGATTTAAATTATGAACAACCAAAATCTCATCTGATGGAAGTTCCACATTATAAAACATTAATGCAAGAAAGAATGCAATTAGCATGGCAAAGAGCTGGATTAAAAATCAAGTATAATCAGGAAGATTATAAAGAAGCATATAATAAAAAAGCTAAAGATCATGATTTAAAAATTGAAGATCTAGTTTATTTAAATAAACCTGAACCAAAAAAGGGTCTATCGCCTAAATTACAAAGACATTATAAAGGACCATATCGAGTCTGTGGAACAACAGCAACAAATGTAAAATTACAACCAGTGAATAATAAAAATGCGGAAATTATTGTTGTCCATGCAAATCGCTGTAAAAAGGTTCAAAAAGTGGAAGAACCTCGATATAATTTACGTTCTTGTAATGATACATTAAAAACTGCATTCAAAGATAACAAAAGTCTACCAAAAAAGGAAAACATTGCAGTTATTTGTCACTTATCCCTTGGATTTGTTGGTTTTCTTTACCATTGTCCCAAGCACTTAATATCAATTACTTTCCTGTAAAAATAGAATTACCTATTTTAAATCAATTACAAGTATACTCATCATATAATTTACTAATTTCGCAATGTTTGTGTTCAGCAAATGAGACTTTTCAACTTCATTATAGTCACGGAGTTCGAATAGGACAAATTATGTTAAACAATAATGAAAAAAAGTCACAATTATTCGACATTTAACAGTACATCAACAATATAATTGTTAGGATTTCGAAAGATATATATGAACACTTTTGACAAAATTTTATATAGGAAAAAAATTTAAATAATTATTTTGGCAAAATTATTAATTTCAAATAAAATAATATTTAGTTTAACAAAAGTTGGAATTAAAAATTTAAAATATTTTAGTCTTTGTTTTATTTTATCAATTTTCAAGTTGATGAAAATTACTATATAAACAGCAGCAAATTTAGTTTAGTTTGCCCAAAATATTTGTCGAAAAATTTGCCTAAACAAAATTTCGCGTAAGGAAACAAGTAACGTGAATTCAAAAATTTATTTTATTTTTATTTTATTCTTTTAAAATATTATATTTCTCTAAACCAAAAGTATCCCGTATGGGAGAAAAAGGTTTGTTTTAAAAATTACAATATCGTTCGTTTTGGGAGATTCACAGTTTTTACTGTAATCTGTTAACTCGCATGAAACATTGATTTGTGTTTGTATTCTGTCATCAAGAATTGAATTATTATTATTATTATTTTTGACTTGTTAATATTTGTTATATGAAATAAAGTTTCATAAAAGAATTTGTGTTCATTATCTATATATTTATGTTGGAAGTCCTTACTGATTAATTGGAGTCAGATTAAAGATTTCAGATTAACGATTAAAGATTAAAGAATAAAGCTTTGTGTTTTGAAACGTAAATATTTAAATTAAAGATAATTTAATACCCATCATAAGTATATTTGGTGAGCCCTCTGTTTTTAAAACAAAAAGAGTATATTTTTAATAATTGAAATATGGATGGGCCGAAAAAATAATGATTCAAAGATTACCGTTATATTTAAAAGGTGCAGCTAGAGAAGTTTTTAATCAAATTGATAGAAATGGAGTTGAAACTTGGGCAAATATTAAAGATTTAATGGCTGAAAAATTAATAAGTGGCGATGTTGGCAGAATCATACGGAAAAGTTTTATCTCGAATTCAAAATGCGGATGAATCAGTTGCTGAATTCGCTTTTCATTTATCTACACTTGCGGAAAAAGCGTTTGGAGAAATGAGAAATTGGACAGAACAAACTAAAAAGATAGTTGAAGATCAGTTTTGGGCTGGAGTTCAAAATAACATAAGAACAACAGTTTGTTTTGTTGACTATACAAATTATGATGATCTAGTAAAAAAGGCTATGAAAATAGAAATGAATACTACTGCAGCTCCTATTCGACCACTATGTGTAACTGAATTAAAACCGATAGAAAGACCTAAACCGAAGACATATTCAAACAACAGTGACACAGATGAAGATTTTCAAAGTTATACATCTCCAAAAAATGCAAAGATATAGACCACAAAATGAAAATCCAAGACAAAATCAATATTTTGGTGGTAGAAATAACAATAATCAAAGCCCAAATTATTCGAGAAGTCCGAATTTTTCAAGATCAATGAGATTTAACGACACTAGAAAGTCGAATAATTATACAAGAAAACCTCAATGTTATAACTGTAACAAAATTGGTCACGTTAGCAGTCAATGTTGGTTCAAAAATAATACAAATAACAATCGAAATTCACCTATTAAAACATGTTATAAATGTGGAAAAAGAGGTCATCTAGCCAATGTATGTAGAATAGATATGACTAGAAATAGATCTTTAACTCCTTCTCTACAGAGAGCAAAACGTAATTGTGAAGGTCAAATACAGTGTGAAAAATGTAAAAAGTATGGTCATGTCGCCAGATCATGTAGATCAAATACGCAAATACCATCACCATCAATTTTGAAGAAGAAAATCAAATTCAAAGATAATCAATCTGATATAAACTGTTTGTCATCTGAGGATGAAGGTTCCAATGATTCTATGAAAACAGATTTTAATGAATTAAGAACACAATTTGATAGAATGTTCGCAAGACTTAATAAAACTGATCCAAGTGTACAGATGCTATCAACATCAAAAGAAAAAAGTAAAAATAAATTGAAACGAAATCAAAATAATAGTAAAGTTGAAAGTAAAGTTCAAAGTGTTTCTGATAAAATTGATGATGTTAAGTTAGATAAATCGAGAATATATATGAGTAGATTAATAAACGAAATGGAAAGGAATAAAGATTTAAATGGTAAAATAAGTAAAAATATTAAAGAAATTATTGAATTGAATTTACAAAATGATAAAACTGAACATTTTATAAAGTTTTTTATACGACGATGAATTGTGAAATGAAAACATTTTTGAAATTTTTAGGAGAACAATTGAGAAAAATGCCTGTTTGATTGTAAGGTTAGGCACAAGAAGCGGCACTTAAATTGATGGAGAGCGAAAAGAAAATTGCGTTTCTCAAAAAATATATATATAAAAGAAATAAAGACCAAGAATCAAAAATTGATGCAATGAAGGTTAAAAAAACGAATTGATTAACAAAACAAAAAAAATTTCATTACAAAATAAAAACGAATTTTACAAAAATAAATCGTAAATGATCGAAAGAAAATCGATAAAAATGCCGCAGAGATCACCGAGGAAAATCGCGCGACAGAAAGTGCATTGTCGCTACGAGCGATTTGTTTCAACGGATCAAATTGTCGTTTCCATGGAGATTTAATCTGCGCGGATCTGAACGATGAGTATCCCGAGAGCATTGACGGGCGTAAGGCCGATTCGAGCGTGTCGCAACCGCTGAATCGCAATGTCGGCGATGAGCGAGGTGAATGCGAGCGCCAGTGCCACTGCGCTCTCTTTCATCGAGAGAATCAACGAGACGATTGAAATCGGATTTTTACCGGGCATCGGTGCGGCTGGGCTGTTATAAGGGAGAGGAATGCATCGCAGTGGAAGCGCGCAGTGAGGATACCATGAGAGAGAGATAAGATCGGCGTGAAGTGTTTTCGAGTGTTGATCAATATCATCAATTTGATGATCGATAAATATGGCAATATAAGTGAAGAGCTGTGGAGTGCCCTATGTGATTGTTTGTA
>MQRK01222391.1:56650-69265 GCA_001938485.1 Girardia tigrina | reverse complement strand
TATCTGTCAAGAAATACCTTATTTATTTTCATACGATAGTTCAAAGTTAAGTTATACGCGATTGAAATGTAAGGTGTGAAGTTTGACCCGTTTCATATCGAACAACCTAATACATAAATACATCAAAATAAATTATCAACAGTGTCTGATAAATGACACATGGTTATTTTTATAAGCATTCATGAATGAATACAAACAACATTAATAAGTTGAAAAAGAAATTAAAAAGTAACTAGTAATTCAAAAAATTAAAGTTTTTATATCCATTCTTTATGCAGACATAACTTTACTTCGCCAACAAAGATTTTAAAATTGTAAAAACTCCGAATTTTCCGTTTATTTCCCATTTTAGGATCTTAAAAAGATTTTTTTGATCAAATTTTCACATAATCATTTATTGTCATGGAGAATGAGTAAGTGTGCAAAGCTTGAAGAAAATCGATTGAGTAGAAGACCTTCAAAAACAGGTTTCTAAATTCCATGGATCCATGTATATATATACCTATATAGAAAGTAAGTTAATAAAAAGAATGGAAAAATAGAAAAAATAAAAACAAAAAACATAAATAGCAAGTAAGGTATTTCATGCAATAAGAAAAACCATATATTTTATGAGGACGCTAGTTATTCATTTTAAAAGAAATAAAACTACTCGATTAATGAGCAATTCATTCTAAACATACGTAAATCGCCATTAAAATAAATAATTTCTCCATAGCTACGTAAATCTCAACTAAATTATTCTGTACCAAAAATTAAGATAAAAACAACAAGTCTGTCAGTTTTTCCTTTACTTATTCCTAAACTTAGATTTTATTGATAATTTTATTATTTCATCTTGGAGACCCCATTTCCTTTTTGGATATCTCAATGACATATTTTTTCAATTAATTCTTTCTGATATTTTATTATACATAAGTTTATCTTTTGTAAATATTAAAGCCAAAAGAAATAGAGAAAATAATGTATAGATTACTAAAAGAACAAATTGACTTTGAATTTTTTAAATTATCTTTTTTACTTTATTAATCTGTAAATAAAAAATCAAAATTGTTTAAATTGTTAAACCTAAGTTTAAACACAAAAATAATAATTATACAACTCCCGAAATTTTGAAAATAATAATGTGCTATGAAAAGATTCTAATTTTTTGAAGCATATTTCAAGTAAAATTACTAATATTCAAATATATTTAAATACATATCAAAATTTTATATAAATCAAAATTGCATTTTACAAATTATATATTTAATAAACTTTAAAAATTGTTTATTAATTCCATCAAAAAGCCAGAAATCATTTGACCCTTAGTTGACTATCGATACTTTCCAGTACCACAAATAATTTGTGCTGTATTACCTGCTAAATGATTTGATTCAATTTTCCATATTTTACTTTATTTTGATATTGTTTATGAGAATATGTAAAAATAAAACAAAGTATAGAAAAATTTAATCAAATAATTAGGTGGGCAATACAGCACAAATTATTTGTAGTACTGGAAAGTACCGACGGTCAACAAATTTTTTAATTACTAAAAAGTTTTTATGTAAAACTACCGTGTTTCTCCAAATATAAGACACTGTCTTATATTAATTTTGATGGAAAAATTGCCAGTGGGTCTTATACTAGCATATATTAAGTCTTATATTAGTCTTATATTAAAAGATATCTTATATTAATATTCCAAAAAATTCTTTAAATTTTGGAGTAGGTCTTATACCCAGGGGATTTCTTATATTTCGTGAAACACGGTAACATTTCTTTGCATATTTTCAAACATCTCTCAAAATTTTTTCCTATATTCACCCTTTAATGTATATTTTACAATGGAAATGTTTTTTATTTTAGAAACCATGCAAACTAAATAAAAACTTCTATTTTAACTTTCAGTATTATTAGTGGCGCTTGGAAATGTGGTTAAACACTCTCCAACTGAATACATATATGATACACGATGACCTATTGTACAAAACTATACAAACATTTTTTATGTCTATCTTAATTCAATCATCTTAAATTAATTTGACTAGATATTCAGAGTTAAAATTACTGAAAAAAATTATGTTTTATTTCATTTCTAACTTACAAAGTATTTTGTTCGTTTCTTTCTGTCGTTAATTACTGCAAACTTAACTGCTATTGATTTGTATTATGTTTGAATAATGTAGATATTAGTTTATCATAATAACTATAAATAAAGGTTGAAGCTACAGTATTTAAAGAAAATGCTCTTCTTATCAATCAGAATTTTAGGTAAATTAAATTATTAAAAGATATCACGAAAGACTAATTTTCATTAAATTGAAATTAATAGTACACAGTGAAACTTAGATAATAGATCTTGTCTTCAAATTAATTCCTACAAACAATTTAGTTTTTACATTTCAAATCCTCAACCATTGTTTCATTTGTTTTTCAGAAAATGTTTATTCTAAAAATGAATTCGTACCCAAATAACATCTGGATGAAGGTGTTGACATCATCTTGATATTTTTTTCTGCTCTGCCTAACTTTGATGTTTGAAATTAAAATAAAAACTTTATTTTACGTCAAATATTATAAGAAATTAAATGTCTAACTGAAATAGATTATGCCAATTATTTGTTTTTAGAGAGAAAATTATTTATTTAATTAAAATGAAAGATAGCATTTAAATTGAAATTAACATTTTAACGAGATATTGAACACACGGCCTGTAGGGCGCACTACGAATTTATCAGTGCAGATTCGCGAAAAAGGTTTTATTGATATATTTCAGCATTTATTTGTGAAAGCAACTTAGCAGCACATTACACAAGCAGAAAATACTTGAACCTAAATACAGTAAGAAAATTAATCCACTTTAACCCCTTACCGGTTTATCCCGTGTATACACGGGGTATCATATTTCAGCGATAATTTATCTAATATTGTTTTTAGCGATAAAAATAAATAAATGTCTGCATTTATTTATATTTCAAGAATTGATTTCCAAAAAAATAGTCAATTTTTGACCGATCATTAAAAAGAATAGACCGACAGGGGTTTAATCTTCTTGAATCAAATTAAGGTAGGAAAAAGAGCAACACAATATTCCAATTACGGAATGAAAGCTTACCATTATCACAAATCAGTGACTAAATAAATTGTCCATCCTTTAACAAGAGTTACCTTTAAAGTTATACTACATCTGATCTATGCAGATTTCCTATCTCTTATTTCGTAGTTAGAATGTTGTACTGATCGAAAGTTAGAATAGTGAAGGACAAGAAGAAGATTAGCGTAATAAATGTCTCGACATTACATATTAGACGAAAGAAAATGTTTCTAGTTAAATCTTAATAAATAAATGTGTCATAAATGCCGTCAAATATGCTATATTATCTGACATAATGTTCAATTGCAAATCACGACAGAATAATGCTTACTATTGTTTAATATTGATAAAACTATTTTGAAAACGACATCTGGATCGACATGTTGCGATTCCGGCATATTCTTCACGACTTTTCTAAAAATCACGGGATCCAGTTCTGAATTTTGAGCCATTTCCAGAAAATGATGATCCCAAATCCATTTGATGATATTTTTATCCACTTTATCATTATTGAGAGTTTGTTCAATCATTTCCGTTACGTTTTTTGGATCCATCGATTGCAATTCTTCAACCGAAGCATGAACCAATACTCCGCCACAAATCTGCAACAATTTGTTCTTATTCTTGCACTTATATTTCTTACAAAACGACAGAGTCTTTTGCAACCAATTCACTGTGACATCATTACCAAGATTAATTTCATTCGGTAAAACACTCACAATTTGATCGAAAACATCTTTTATATTTTCGTCTTTCGATAAATTATCTCTTTTTATCTTCGTTTTCGATTTACTCAAACTCTCCTCATCCTTATGCGATGTTTCGTAATCGTCAATACTCGAACAACTTTCAACCGACTCTCTTCTACCAGATCTACGAGTTGTCTTTTCCTTTCCCGTTTTCCAATTTTCGGATTCCTTTTCTTCGTTCAATAAGTTTATTTCGAAATATCGAACGACTAATTTAGCAATATATGGAAACTTGGACTCGTCATCCGAACAAGAAGCGATTATATTTTCGATAAAATATGAATCAAGATTTAATATTGCCTCAAAAACTGCCAAATCTTCGAGACATTTTTCTTTAATACTCGATTTATAATTGGACAAAGGTCTTAACCAGATCTGAACGATAATCATAAACCCTCGTTCGATAAACGATTTTAAAAGATCGGTTTCCATCGACCGACATGAATCGATCAGTTCAATTATACTGTCAATATTACGAGAATATTCCGCTGATCGGAATATTCGATCAATAAATTTTTTACATTTCTCCACAAGATTCGTTTTGCCTGACATTCCTAAAAATTCAGCAGCCAAAAATAACCCGCTGACATTTTCCGTTGTTAATTCCACATCTTTTCCGTAACAATGATCGGCAATGATTTCGAAACTCAATTTTCCACCGGGAAAATTATTCAAATTGATTTTTGTTTGATTTTTACATTCAGTTTTAAAATAATCACAATTTATTGACAAAGGAAATTTATGCAAATGAAATTCGTGATTTTCCACGACAACACAAATATCGGATAATTCGACATTATCACGATATTTCGAAATATCCATTAGTTTCAAGTTTTTTGTTTAAAAAAATAATGATATGAATTCAAATTCAAATTTGAAAAAAACAAATGAATTTCTAACCAATACAATTTGAAATGAGTTGGTTGTTATTGACAACGAAAAAAATGCTCAAATGACATTGAAAATCAACCAATCATAATACTTGATTTTGATTTCAATGAAGTTTAAAAATTTTTTAATTCAAATGATTATTTATCAAAAACAAAATACATTTTTATAAATAATAAAAAATAATTGAGAAAAATTCAATAAAAATTTATTTACTGTTTATTTGATATAATAATTATTATGATTGATTATTTACTAATTAAAAGATTTTTGTTTAAATTAAGTTCCGTAAATTATAAATTTTTGAAAATCAAAAAACAATTAATTTAGTTTTGTCAAAATGAATCAAAAAGAATTAGCGATAATGCAAAATTTAATGCAAAATTTTGTGAAAGAGTTTGTGTCTGGGTTTAAAAGGTTTTTCTGAAATATTATTAACTAGTTGGTATTTTGGAAATCTTTCTCGAGATGAAGCTCAAAAGTCAATTTTTTTGGAAGCTGATGGGACTTATTTAATTAGAGATTGTAATCAAATACCCGGTAGCTACGTTCTGATGGTTAAGTAAGCATTTTATTTATAAATATTTTTCAGGTTCGCTTAGTTTAATCAAGAGTTTTTTCATTGTAATTGTTATAACTTGTTAACATTTATTGCAATATTTTCAAAAAATAGTGAAAAATTTTGGAATGATTATAAAATAAATACTGAAGATAATTTTATTAGGGGGTAAAGTATGAAATTTGTAGGCTTTATTACAATAAATTCAAATACTTATAATTTGACAATATCTTAACATTTTAATGCTCAGTTTTTTTTTTCATTGATTGCTACATATCTAAGATATTGAACACATTAATAAAAATTAATTATTGATAACTTGTTTTAATAACCAGTATTTTATAAAATGGAAAGGGAGAAATTTGAACTATTATGAAGTACAAGTTCTATGTACATATACAATGAGAAACATCGATAGTGTATTGGGATACAATGCTACTACGCAGTGTGCAATTTAAAATTAGTTCACAAAGTTCGTGAAAGGTAATTTTAACCTCATAGTAGCCCAGTAACGCAGGTTGACAATGACAAACTGAAAGTAACCGTGGAGTCGGATCCATCACAAAGTGCGCATGATTTATTGCTAACGTTTGCTGTTACAATGAAGTGAAGAAATTTGATAAGTGGAATCCAAAGAAGTTGAATGAAAGACATAAACAAAAGCGTTTGGATGCTTGCTTGGTGATCACTTTTTGTATCGAATTGTCACTTGTGAGGAAAAGATGATCTAATTTGATAATCGCAAAAGTTCAGCAAGCTGCTTGGATAGGAATAAAGCACAACATTCACCAAAAGAATCTGATGGTGAGAGTTTGGTGGCCTACCGCAGGTGTATTCTAATATGACTTTATGAAACCTGGTTTGTCGATCACATAAGATGTCTACTGCAACCAATTGGAAGATATGATGCGGAAACTCAAAGAAAAACCCACCTCATTTGAAAAACAGATGGAGTCTGATCTTGCTCCACGACAATGCAAAACTACATACTGTACTTAAGACCTTGATAAAACTACAACAACTTCAGTTGGAACTTCTGTATCATCATCCATACTAACCAGACCCAGTTTAAACTGACTGCCATTTCTTTCTCAATTTGAACAATTTTTATAGGAAAAAAAATCAATTTTGAAGATGTCGTAAATATGGTATCTCCATGGAAAATTTTTTTTAAATATTTATTTCGAAATGAAAAAAACGTCAACTTTCGAGTACAACGATTCGAATCCGTATATTCAAGCAGTCATATGAAGCAATCTAATGAACTCAAATTTAGTGATTTTCTAGTGATAGATGCTCCACTCCATGTACATTTTCGTCATTCTTTGCAAAGAAGCGTATCGTTTTGTTTAATAAATTTCCAACTTTTTCTTTGAAATAGTGGCGTCAACAAGCGGTGATCAAATGGCAAAAGTATGTCATAAATATTCGCATTGGTAATTTATCAATAAACTTTGACTTAAGTTCTACAAATTTCATTCTTGACGATCTAATATTAATGAAACAAATATTTTAATACCTTGTTTCCCCTATTACATACCTCTTCTGAAAAGAAACCCAGTGTTAATTTTGGAAAATATCTCAATACAAGCTCCTCAAAATAAAAACCGTTTTTAATTTAATTAAAGATTTGACAAAATTTTGAGGCGTTTTACGTGCTGGAACAAAATGCATTCCATTAATAATAATTAAAGCCAAGAAAGATACTTTTGAATATCAAACAGAATTTATTCTTTTTGAAACTTAAAGAGCATTGTCAATGTAATCTTGATTGTTTCCTATTTTTACCAGAGGATATTTTTATGCTGCAAGTACCCATCGTGATCAATGAATGAAAACCTTCTTGCTGAGACAGCGAATTAATCAAGTATTGATTCTTTCGGGTTGTACTAGTTATTTACAATCATTGGATATTGTCATGAATTAGCAATTCTAGAATGAAATCAAAAATGAAATTTTTCAATATAAAAGAAAAATAGAAAAGGAAACCGATTGCACCTTTATATCTGCAGCTAGTGGTTGAATTACCAAAGAAACAGTTAAAACTGATTTCTCTGGAGTCGACAGATAATTGAAGAAACTTCCATTTACAAACATGAAAATTCAGAAAAGAGATTTGCAAAGCCCCATTTTGAAATGAACTTTATCATATTATTAAATGACTAAATGTTTGGGTATTTTATTAATTACTTGTGTTAAAATGTTTTGAAAATACAGGTAACCTGAATATAAGCTCTATCATTTCAGTTTGCATTTTGATTTAAGTAGATAAGGAAATAAATGTTTTTAAAAATTTTCTTAAAAATATTGGATATTAATTAGTCAAATATTTTATTTAAAAAGTAAGAATGATGTGAGGAATATTTTGAATGTTTGATGTTTTGTTTTTGAATGTTGTGTGTTGATTTGGAATTGTGTCGCTCCTACCCAGATGGATGATTAATATTTTAATTCTTATTATCTAAAATAAGGTAATGTTTAAATTTATTAATTTACAATAATTGTAAAATTTTAAATAAGTTAATTAATTTTTACAATTTTTAATAAATAAATCGAATTAATCTTTTTTAAATAATTAATAATTATTTTAATTTTTATCCAATAAGTTTTGAGTAAATATTTTAATAAATTATTTATTTCTTCATTTGCTAAAAAACTAATAAGAATTCATTCATTAATCAATTTATTTTAGAATGCACTAGTAAGAAAGCTTTGACAAAGATTGTCTTAAGGACAATCAAAATTGTTGTGTAAATAAAAATATTAAGTCAAATTGGTGTTCTTAATTCATTAATTACACTGGACAATGAAAACTGTTTTTTTCTGTATCAGAAGAGAGTTTGACTGTTTAAAGTCAAATAGAGCTTGCTGATTCCAAACTTGAATTCCGTTTCTTTCTACCATGTCTATTTATATATATATATGTATATATATATATATATATGTGTGTATATGTTGGTTCGTGGCTTCACCATAATAATTGTTTCAATAAAATAGTGACCACTTTCCGGGACATAAGGAAGAGAAACAATCCTCTAAAATCGATGTACATAAAAGAGCATGACAAATGAAATTAGAATTCTTATAAATTTCTTTATTTTTCCCGCAAAAATGTGTTTAACCTCAATCATTTATTAGAATAATGCACTGCTAAATAGATCAAAATATCTTCTATATTTTAGATAGTGAGTAGCTCTATACCAATTTCAATTGAGAAGCGTGCCCAGGTGCTTATCTTGAAAGAAGAATGACATACTCAACGCTATTGCTGAACGTTTGGGCATTCATTTCAAGCCTGTGTCTTAAATTCTGAAGAGATATGATGAAAAGGGTTCTGTTCACGATCGGCATCTTTCTGGCCATCCTCGGAAATCGACTCCAAGGGATGAAAAACTCATCAGAAGAGCTGCAGTGGTGAACCTATGGGTCACATCAAATGACATTCTGAAGGAATGTCCTTATTTGAGACTCAGTGCAAGGACGATTAGTCGGCACCTTTCAAAAGAATGCAAGTTGTCTGCACGAAAACCTGCAGTCAAGCTACTGATGTCATTAAAAATGTGAGAACGAGGATTGTATTTTGTCAGAAATATAAGAACTGGAGTGGAAAAAGTATTGTTTTCAGATGAATATACCTTTTCCATTTTGATGACCAGCAGACGATTTGTTCGTAGGACAGTTGGGTGTAGATTTCAGGTGAAGTACAACTTACCAAGTGTGAAACATCCTCTTTCCTGTATGGTATGGGGTGGTTTTTCAGCTTTTGGAAAGGGATCCTGCACTTTATTCCCAATGGGGAAATGATAAATGCAGAGATGTATCTAAGTATGCTGAAAACCAAACTAAAACTAAGCACGAGGCTCTTAAAATGCAACGTTTTTCAGCAGGACGGGGCACCCTACCATCGTGCTAAGGTTGTTTTGCCATGGCTCAAACAACAAAAGATTGGGGCACTGGACTGGCCTAGAAACAGTCCAGACCTCAATTCTATCGAAAATTTATGGGCTTTTTTGAAAAAAGAATAGCTCTCAGGCGTCCAAAAAACCTTACTGAGTTGCAAAATGCAATCCAATCTGCATGACACTATGACATAGGTTGCGTCTTCTGCAAAATGCTTGTGCACTCCATGCCCAAGAGACTGGAGTTGTTTTTGAAAGTCAAAGGACAGTGTATTAAGTACTGACATGCACTTCTCCTCTGCACATCTGCATACTATATTTCTGAACATCGACTTTACTCTCTAACATGAGATTATTCATGCTGATTTCACGTTTTACTAAAAGAGATAGAATTGAAAACATACATATTAATAAAGATTTAAAGAAAAATTATTTTTCATTTAATAATTTCAAAATATTTTCGAATTCCTGTAATGAAAAATAAAGAAAAATTATTAACAAAAATATGAAAAAAATCTGTCTTTGTTGAGACAAATATAATAACCGTTTTTTATTGTCATGTGTTTAATTGTTATTTTATTAGAGAAAAGAGCCATACAAATAAATATATTCTTTCTCCTGTTGGAAATAATTGGAAAATTGGGAATACGGAGTTCGAATCAATCGACAGTCTTTTGAGCCATTATTCTAAGAATATCATTCGACAGAGTTGCCTGTCTAATCCTGTATAAATTTTATTAACATCAATTAATTAATATTGCTTCGTTAGGCTCCAAAACATTTGTATCGAGTAACCGTGGATTATAATCCGACAGTATAAAGGTTTGTCATAATTTCATTGTTTTGAAACTTTTTTAACAGAACGAACTGGAACTGAAATCTTATGAAGGAAATTTCGTACAGTTTATATTGAAATATGACGAAAAGGTTTTGTGTCAAGATTTTAAATCGAAAGCAATAGGTTGGTTACCGGCTGAAATATTGAAACAAGTATTATTTTTGATTTTCAAAAGATTTTTTACTTTATTATTTTATTTTTTGTTCAATGATTTTTATTTTTGCAAAAACCTTATGTGTCCTGAATGGTTTCATTGTTTTTTTAATGAACTCCCCATGTATTCTTTTAATTATGAATTGAATTTATGAATAATTATCTTGAATTTTAACCTTCCTTCAGACTGCTTGAGGATATAAATAAAAAATAAATAAATAAAAAAAAATATATGATAAAAATAAAATATAAATAAGTTTTCAATTAGCAAAAACACGTTATCATATTGCTACTCACTTAATCGTGTATTTAAATAAAATATAAATAAAAATAAAAAATAAAGCTCATTCGAAACACTAAAAAAAGTCTTGCATAATGTTAGGCATACTATTATAACTGTTATTTTAAAATCATTCGAAAAGAGAAATACTTATTTGCAAAAGTGATGGAAAATGTCATATAAAGGATTATAAAAAGATCCGATCCTGTCATTTACCAGATATTCTTTTTACTTTTAATCTGGGAGTCAGTATTGTAATAAAATATTGTGACTTTGTTAATAATGTAAACATTGTATTTCTATTGCCAATTACAAACAATTCTTTGTCTTATTCCAATTAGTAGATAGAAATGGATGTTGTTTATCATTGATTAAAAATACTTACATCCTGTAAATAATGACAAGAAACCTAAAATTAACGATATTAAGGTATTGAAATCGACACAAGTGTTCAAACAGATTTTTTTGTGTATTAATTCAATTTTGTTTCTATTTTAAGCCTTACTGCTTTTAGTACGCACTTAAATAATTTGACCGCTGTTTAATTTGATTTTCTTCGTTATAAAATAAAAAAATCAAGATTTAGATCAAAGTACATTAAATTGGTTACACCAAGTTTTGTTATTATTCCGTATAAGAATGACTTTTTCAATGATAGCGCTAAAACGATTTTTATTAACAATAATACTAATTAAAAGAAGGTCTACACCATTCTTTTCAACAAAAAATAGGATATACAATTTAGCGATGACTGTACATCTGAACTTTTGAGAACCCCAGAAGCAGAATTAACTAATGAAATTATTAAAAATAAAAATCACTTTGTCGTTTAAAATAATCGAAATAAAAAGTACGAGCTTGTTGCAGTTACAAAGATCTTAAATAAACATGTGATATATTACATGAACAATTATTTTCATTGATAAAGTTATTAGATGAAGGACTCGTTCTTTCTACAATTGATTTGAAAATGAAAGAATAAATGTCAATAGCTGTCGCAAAGTAGTTTAGGTGAATTACTGTGTTAGTAGTAGGATATGTTTGAGTTCATAAAATTTTCGAATTTGAAATCTAATCAATTTTTAGTAGAATTTTAAGATATTTGCAGTCCTCTACTTTGCTTTATTATATAAAACATTATAATCAATTGAAAAATTGTCAAAACCATCTGATAAATTGTCAAAACTCATTTAATAAATTGTCAAAACCATTTGAAAAATTGTCAAAACTGAATGAAAAACCCTGTATACGGATGATTGAAAATTTCTATATCTACCACTGATACGTAAAAACAGAAACGAGTTACTTAAAACAACTGTCTCGAAGGATGTTTGGATGATCTAAATAGACTGTTTAGAAATCGAGATAAATATTTATATCGAGTTATAAAAGCGATTAGAATATATATAAATATATACATGAGAAGTTAATTATAAAAGAATTTTTTATTTGTATTCAAATATACAGGGTGCGTACGGTATTTGAGGATAGATTTGTTTTTATAAAATAGGATATACTATAATAGATAATAACTTTATTATTGAAGAGTGCTACTGGCATGAAAATAAATTAGGTTTTACAATATTATTCAAAAAACTGCCTCCCTTTTTCAATGGCGGCTTCTACGTGAGATCAAAATCTTCTACATACTTGAATTAAACGATCCTTGTACATAGAATTCTTTTGTTAATGACTTCAACGATTTTCCTGGATTTTCATCATTGATTTTTTGAACTTGCTGTATAAATTAATCTTTTGATTATGTCAGTGAGTATAAAATTTTTCTGATATTGGTAATAAGCTTCAATTGTCATCCTCTCATTCTTTACGAACTTGGTAGATTAACGATCTGGGGACTTTTAAAAATTGAGATATATCTAAATCGCTGTGCTCAGCCTTCAATGTTTCAATTACATCATTCCTTTTCATCTCTTGGTAAGCTGAGTGTCTGCCATTATTATTATTATTATTATATCACTCTAAAAAGAAAATCAAAAGCTGGGAAACTATATGTCCTCAAACACCGTACGCACACTGAACATTGCAATGTATACAGTGCGGTTCATAAGTAAGTTCGCACCCTAACAATTTCAATATATCTCAATAAAACGATGAAAAAGTCTTTATTATTTTAATTGAATTGTTTAAAATGATTAAAATTGATCATAAT
>MQRK01222391.1:31207-56017 GCA_001938485.1 Girardia tigrina | reverse complement strand
GTTGTGTGATATAAACTCTCCATAATATTCTTAATTTCAGCTACAGACCGTCCTTGTCTCTTAAGCGACACAATGATTATCCTGTTTTCGATGGATATTCTAGTATAAACCATTTTAATTTAAAATACCAACAAAAAATCAAATATGAATTTAATCTATAAATATTTAAATTAAATACAAGATTATGATCAATTTTAATCATTTTAAACAATTCAATTAAAATAATAAAGACTTTTTAATCGTTTTATTGAGATATATTGAAATTGTTAGGGTGCGAACTTACTTATGAACCGCACTGTAACTATAGCCGCACATAGATTTTTTGCAGAACAGATGTAGTCATGAATATTCGGATTTTTCCGTTATTATCAGTTAAAAGACCCTACAAAACCATTTTTACCTGCTTGCATATTCAAATAAAGTTTGGAATATCTGCTGTGTTACAAGTTTAAATGTAAAAATGCTGAAATGAGTGTTGGTGCATAACTAAATCTTAAATTAAATTAAATCAGTTTACAGAACAGAAGAATATATCATGCAAGAGACAATGTCTTCAGCAAGCAATACTGTTAATTTTTAACGTAGAATTAACGAACAAAATGTCCAAACATATACTCAATTAGATTCTAATTGGGAGAACATGTTAGTCACTCCACGATATCAATTACATGAGCCATAATCAATCCTTCATTTCCAGACTAAAATATTTTACTATGAAAGAATATATTTTATCCGCAAAGAGATACAATTCGCAGAATTCATGTAGAAGCTTGAAAAGACCAGCTGTAACGTTCTACGGAAGATTTAATTCTGTCCATACCATCAGAGAATCACTACGAAAATTCATTTTCGAGAAATACTTGGGCTCCTTTCTTAAATATCTCCAATAGGACTTAAATCAATCAGGTCCACCAAGATTTTTTTCATAAAAAAAGGGGTTGGAAACAGTAAAATTAATGTCTCTTGACATTATGCAAATAACTTGCGTTAACCCAATGATATTCCATATTTACACGTGAAAATTCCAATTGTGCAGCTACATGTCATGGTGAAAATCTTTGTGTTGACTTTAATTTCTCTCGACATATGTGGAGAGGGTGTTTTAGAAAACAATTTATATCCTTTTGACAATTTTTAGTCAACTTTTTCTTTGGTTTGTCATCTTTATGCCCATAGTCATTTGCGTTTTTCAAAAATTTCGAACAACTTTCTCTGAAAGTTCGACAACTGATTTCAGGATTTCGTATTTGTTGTTTTTGATAAGTCAATATTTTTCCTTTCTCAAATTTACTCAGATATTTTTCTAGTGGCATACTTTAGCTTAAAGGATAATGAAATGAAATGATAGTCATAATCAGCGATTTATCAAATACTGTATTTGGATAATTCTGAAACTTAAACTGCTGATATGTAGGGCAAACAAGATATGAAAATGATTAGAGTGGTTGCACATTTCTACTTTAACAGTAACCATGATCCATTGAGAGAATTGCCATTATACGATATATTATACGATAGGACTGTACTGTAACCTATTTCTCATGCCATCTTGTCACTAAATAATTTGTAGATATATCAGTATCACAAATGACTAATCACTGTACACTGAGAAGAGATGTTTGACCCACAAAAAGAATGAATAAATATAGCGGAAGACATCCGGTAGAGCACAGTATTCATAAATAAATGATGTTTGGCGAATTATTGTATTTTTTAAGTGTGGCTTTAGTCATTCACCAAACAATTTTTTATTTTTTTCGTAAAATTAATAATAAGAACAGTTTCATATGAAAACAATTCAATATCTACTATATATTTTAATATTCATCATGGTATAACATTTATTCATGTGAAAGGTAGGCATCTTTAAAATATTGCTACGACTTTAGTTATGCTTTCACAGTGTAGAAAAGTCAGTCAAGAGTTCTTGATCATACCTAATTTAATGTTCGACATATTCTAGGGAATTTACAGAGAATAAATAGTACGACAAAAGATATTTCCATTATAAATGATATAAACTGTGAAATCTTTGAAGTGATGAATAATTTTGTAATTGATTTTAATACAGGGGAAGTTTATTTTGAATTCTAAGTGATATTTTAGGAATTTTATAGTAATATTTTGTGTCGTTTTATTGTAAGGGTTAATAACAATATATTCCAAGTCTTTGTTGTTAATAAAAAATTTAGGAGCATTTTACAGAATCGACACATTTCTGTCGTTACTTTAATATGACGTGATATTCAGTAAAAGTAACATCAAACAAAATGTTTGATGAGAAGGACGGAAATAGAAATGACGATTTAGTTACCAAAAAGAACGAATTCAATCTGGTTATTGTATTTAAATCTAGAGACGTTTCAGCTGTTGTTTATAATATTGGCAATGGTAATTTAATAGATTCTAACTGTTCTAATCTAGTCTACAAACTATGGGACATCAGTTCAACAAGTGGTGTTCAAAATACAAAGTCATTTGCCATTGAAAACTGTTGCTGTTAAATCACGAACCCCGAATGTTTTCGATAAAACACAGTTGAATTTACGAGTACAAATTGATGTTTATAACTAATCGTCGTTCCTAATTATAATTTTAGATCGGTGATATACTGACGGTTTCTGACATTAGGGAGGACGGAATGTTGAAGGCGATGAAAGAGGACGGAAAAGAAGGCTTTGTTCCTTTTAATATTGTGAGGTTTAGTGATCTAAAATTGGAAATGTAATCTGATTTAACTTTACTTTTTAAAATGATTTCGATCATGTGATTTGATTTTTATATTTATTTAATTTCATAATGAATAAATATTTTTTTACTTTTTAGTCATTCTTTTTAAGTGATAATGAAAATGATTTATTGATAATCCATGGAATGTTTGTATGTGTATAGATCATAAACAGAATACTAAATTTTATTCTAGAAACTCATGCGATATTGAAAGATGGAGTTTCGCATGTTTGTAAAGGTTAACCAGTTTCTAGAATACTTTGGATCGATATGCTAAGGACCCGAAAGAATTAGTACAACAACAGTACTAAAGTTGCAGATTTATGTAAAGAAATAAGATGGAGAAGAACTAATAAAATGGATAAACTAGAAAGGCAGGCGATGACCAAGGTAATGGTTTATTCTATTTGTGCTAAGTCTGTACGGCATTATCTCATAATTGGGTGGTTAAGAGTATTGTGAAGTTACGTGAAACGCACGTGTAATGTGATTCAATTGAACCAACCAGTATAAAATATGACAGAAACTGTGATGCAATATTTATTAGAATGAGTTGAAAAAGATGATCCTGTGAAGGGTATGTGACATACATCAATGTCAATTAAATGGATAATGTGGTACGACGCAAGTAAAATAGCAACTGGATGTGTCATTGAGTGTGGGGAAAATGTTGTCGAAAATGGGAGCTTGCTTAGAAAATACGAGGACATTGGTTACAAAAATATAGTAAAATTAAGAGCGATGATAAAAGGATTATACATGATTTTTCAGTGAGGCGTGAAGGAGTTCAATATTAGGACGGATTCCCAAGTAGTGTTTGAATGGTTGAACTTTGTCATTGGTGGGGACAAAAGAATACAAGTAAGTAGAATTAATGAAATTTTGGTTAAACATCGTTTAAAAAACATTATAGGTTAATTTAGCCTTCAGTGTAAATGAAAGTTGATGAGTTTGGATAAAAAGCCTTACAGATAGAATGAAAAAGATAAAGAGAAGTTGATTGGATATAGTCAAGCAAAACGTAGCAATGACAATGGATGAGCTTGAATCCTCGGTTTCAGTGATAAGACATCATAATTTTTACCATATGGGAGTAAAGATGACGAATTACCTCCTCGAGAGGAGTGGTATATTAGCAGAATTGAGCGAAGTTAAAGGTGTGATAAAAAAGTATGATAAATATAACTGCATAGACCCGTCACTGATAAGCATAACTCATGATTCACCGGGTGTTATACATAACTGGAAACGTATAACGATTGTTCACACACATGACAACACTATAACTTACTTGTTAATGATTGACTGCGCGCCAAGCAGATTCACGGTGTGGCAACTAGGGAATTCGGAATCTGCATAATTTAAAAATGTCAGATTGTATTCTCAGAAAGAGAATTTCCTCGAGAAGTGAAGATGGATAATGGAACTGCATTTAAATCGCCAGAGTTTAAAACTTTTTGTTCGATATGGTTGTCAATGTTGTTTACAAATGCGCATATATGCCAACTGATATGAGATGTCATCGGACGGCGAAGCAAATAGCCAGAAGATTTGTTATTCCTGTAGAAAAGCGGTTTTTGGGTAAAATATCTCACCGAAGGGAGAAGGTTTCGATAAATGGGTCTTAACAGAATCCATATATAGTTATGATGTTAGATTACCGGGGATGTAGACTGATGTGCTGAAATCAGGTGAAAGTGTATGGAAAGTTGGAGATAAGGTGTTCACAATACCTAGTCAACATATACGTTGTTCTGAGTCATGTGTACCGGGAGTTTTAACGAGAGTGGTAAGAAATAAGTGCGTTGATATCGATTGGGTACCGTAATACGTTCATCATATACGACAGACAGGTGGGTATTGGTAATCTTGTACATAACGAAAATCAATATCAGATGAACATCAGCAGTAATAGTAGCGAGGCTGAGTGTGACGAACCAAGCGGGGGAAAAGCTAGTGTAAGAAGGTCAAATAGAATGCGGAAAGGACATCGTTTGCTCTATGACTATGTGATTAAGATTTCATGTGAATTAAAGTTGATGGACATTAACTAATGAAATCGTTGTTTCAATATTCGGACATATGGAGGATGTGAAACGGTTGCTTTGAATTTAATAAATTGTTTGACAAAGACGACTTGTTTTTATTTGTTTGAAACTACAGACTTGATTGAAAATAAAGTTCGACAAAATGAAAGTTTGACAAAATCCGACTCAAACGTATGAGTAAAAACTTTCAGGAATCGAATACAAAAACTAGTTCACAAAAATTAAATGAACGTGATTTCCAAATCACTAAAAATTTTGCCATCACATTCAGAGCTAGTCAATCAATTTAAACATTTTTGATTCCAGCATGCACATGACTCAATAGCGAGACAACCATTTGTTGCGATTAGGTGTAAATACCAAAAGATATCTAGAATTTATCCAATATGCACGGTATTAAATCCGTAGGTGCTAAAAACACAAATCAGCCGTCTTCTAAACCTTATCCCTTTCCCCGTTCATGATGAAGGTCCTGACATTCGGCTGGCGCTTAACCACTAGGAGAAATGGGATAGTCATATAGAATATCGTTCCTAAATCTCAAACTTCGAAGTCGAAACCCTTGGAAAATAGCCTGAAAAACATCAAAATAATTAAGAAGAACATAGGCCAAATTAATCTACCATGATTTACCCACAGAAAATTCTAGGTTTCAGCAGGTTGACTTGAAAATAAACAATAAGATGAATCACAGAAACATACCCCTTATAATAACCCACAACGAGTCTGCGTGTATGACTATAAGCGCTGGATGAAGAAACCCTCAGAACTGCTAACTCTCTGCTACAACTGATCCAAGATAGCACAAATCCAAACATAACACATTCATTATATACCTCTCGTGTGACTGCTGGAGTTCTCTTCCTTTACATGTCAAAATCGCAGCATATTTACTGACGCTAGACCACGAAATCAACGATAACGCAAAAAAATCCTATACATAACGCGACAAATATTTTTCTAAACGTACACATTCGCAAATCAAATGGGCATCAATTGCAACTGTTCTACGCACCGATCGATCAAGAAATATTCCCGTGAGAAAGTTACCGACAATCTTTTATCAAACCGAGAAAGTTCAGACGATACTCAAGGCACGAACGCCGGAGCCCAAATCGTTTTATTATTTTTCTATTTTTTATTACCGCAATTATTATGATTGTTAATTTTTATCTGTGTTGTTTCATAATCTATTCATTAAAGTTATTCATGAACATAGTTATCTTATTGACGATCAGTTAAAGTAATCTATTGTTTTATCCTAGTCTAAAAACTTTTATTAATTCGAGTGTTTTACAACTTACAATATTTATTCTCGTTAAGAAATGTTTCGAGTATCCACTGTAATTTATGTCGTGCCATTTTGCCTAATAGTTTACTCGTATAATTAATTAGATTAATCCAGCGTTCCCTTTTAAGTATATATCACTACATTTAATTCTCATTGACATTTAGTAAATATCTCTAATAATATATGAATTATTTATTTCTGATTACGGCTATTGGCCTTTGTTTACTCGTCTTTTCTCATTCCGACTAACCATAATTGATCTGTCCCCCTAATTAATTTACTTGTTGTGGTATAAAAATGACCCTTTTTGGAATTTGTTTTCTTGGTCAGAACCTTTTTTGAAACGAACCACGTAATAAATTTTTATTTTATTATTTTTAAATGCCAAGGCTTTGTAGGTAGATTTAAATGATTTTTTCTGCATCCTTTTTATCCAATTTCAGTATCTAATGAACACTCATAGTACGTGATAAGATTAATTTAGTCTTAGCGACTTTTCCAACTTAACCAGAAGACACTTTGATTCTTAATTATTCCTTGAGAAATACAGATTCCTCCACAACTATAAATGGCTACATATAAGAATACTTCTTAACTTTTGCTTAAACTCGTTTCTAAGCATAAGACAAATGATTTATTTTTGCCTCACAAAGCAGAACGGCATTATTGTTTAAATTTTTTAAATCTGTAAAATTAAATATTTATAGCAAATCATCCAAAATTCTTCCTTTGATCATTGCTTACAAATTAGTCTTCTGATAAAACATATTTTTGCTTTTCAAATTGAAATATGTAATTATTGTTCACGAGTACAATGGAGATAGGTTGCCCTTTTATAAAGTTTACTTTGAAATATCCGCTTCTGTACAAAATACGGTGATATTGTATAAACAAAAAATGGTGGAAATGGTATAAGTGTACATTCATAACCTTCACAATGAGTGTTACACTTCAAACAATTACCGATGCAATAAAAAATAAAAAAATAATTTTAGAATATGAGCGTTTGTATTATAAAAAAAATAGTCAAAGTACAATATTTTATTTTTGTTAATGGATAAATTTGTACTTCGAAGTACTTGTTTGTGCAAACTATTTCCAAAACCAAAAAGTATTTTAGAAATGGTCACATCATATGTAAAAAAAGTTAAACTGACACTAAAAATTAAACCTATAATAAATAATGATAAACTGTTTTAAGGTAGTTATTTAATTGATTGATGTTTAGTTAATTTGTCTTAGGGTAAGGGTTAGGGTTAGGGTTAGGGTTATGGGTTAGGGGGTTAGGGTTATTATTAAAGAAAACTCTCATATAAATAATCACGAACTTTTTGAAAAATTCCAACTTGTCAATTATTTTTGTCAAAGTCAATATGGAATTATGCTAACTTTAAGAAACTTTTTAAGAATAGCTGGAAACTGTACATATTAGAATATTTATTATTTGTCAATAATAAATAACTACTAATAATTATTTGAAATATTTTATTACAATTTGAACGACTAAACATATTAATACAAAAATACATGAAAAAAAGAATATTTTTTAATTTCTTATTAAATCAGAATTGTACTTCAAAAAAACAATCTTGAAGCATTTTGTGGAAAGAGACTACAGTGATCACTGATTACTTCAACTGTCACACTAAATAATCGTTCAGATGGTACACTAATCGGAGGTGATCCCAGCTACTTTTGCTACACTAGGAAATCTCTCTTTATTATATTTCCACCATTTCAGTGGATCTTCTGGCCGTGAGATCAGGGTTCAGACAGGTACACGCATAATTCTGACTCGATGCCTGCAGATATGTGCTGTTACTCAGTGGATGTTAACTTGACGATCTCATCAACACTATCCCAAAGTTTAGAGCTCTCCACCCGTGTATTCTTAGTGGGTGGGTCAATAGACTTCGTTGATGTTGTATTAGAGATGGAAATCAACATATAACTTGTTGAATGACCATTTTCAATAGTAATAAAATAATAATATTCTATACTCGGAACCCGGCCCCGCACTTCATAAAATAAAATTTATGTTTGGAAAAAATTTGTTTAGCAAAATATATATTTTACTTTATGCTTAACAAAAAATGTGTACCTAAGATATCACATTTTATTATTAAAAATAATAATTAAATAATAAAAATCAAATAATTGTTTTAATATTTAGAGTTAGGCGATGAATTCAAATCAGAAATCATTTTAATATTAAATATTTTTTTGAATTTTTATTTCGTTTTATTACGAATGATGATTTTAATAATGTGCATGATTCAGTATTTTTGAAACTTTCTAACACCTTGTAAATCTTAAATAACAAGATTAATTGTAAATTATTATTTTGAGATATTAATTTTAAGTTAAATAAAAAGTATGACTAGTAGAGATAGAGATTGTGGAGATGGATTTTGTGATTGGTTGCATTTGAGCCAGAAAATCAAAATACATGAACGATTTTCAATACATTTACAAGCTATAAATAAATAGCTTCAAAAAGAGCAAAATTTCGCAATTAACGACATAATTGATAAAGATATCAAAATGGACTAAAACAAGAAATCGTTCGTTGGAAAGAAATTCTTCGAAGAATAGTTACATCCATTTTATATTTGGCACAGTATAATTTAGCATTCCGAGAAACTTGTGATATTTCATATACACTGTGTATATATGTATATTTGTGTATATATACATATATTGATTATGATTGAATGTGTATGTATGTAAATATGAAACAGCTAATGTGATTGGTGTGTGTGTGTGAATGCCTTGTAAAAAAAGTCGTCATAATTAGCGATTTGTGGTAAAAAAAATGTCTCATGTTCAGACAAATAAAGGAATTTTGATTTCAATTCAATTAAAAAAAGAGTTTAATTTTAATGTGAAAAATAAAGTTTTTGACAAAGCCTTATGATAAAACGTTTTAAATTAAATCCAACAAAAGTTTCAAATATCGTTAGTGAATTTAAAAACATCAATTCGATTTTATCGACAATAAATAACATTTTTCTGGATCTCATCTACGGTCATTATAATCAGGATGATAAAAATTTCCTTGAGACAATTCAATCGATTTGTTATTATTTAATCAAACTCTTTGTGTTTTCTGATCGAAAAGTAGCATTAATTGCAATAGAAATTATGCTTTCGTTTTTATTTGTTTACCTTTCCATTTCCTCAAAAATCTGGGGTTCTGGAATCGGTGGATACAAGGTTTCCGTTCAACTAACATTTACATGTGTATTTAGAAGGGATGTAGACGGATTATTATATTCAAATTAGTAATATTTGAATATAATTGAGAGATGAAGATATTCAAGTCTGTTATTGTTGAAAAATATACAAGTTTGGAGGTCATATCTTATATCATAAAAAACAATCTATTCGAAGCCTATGTGAACATATTATTTGTTTATCAAATATTACTGACCACGCCTGTCACTGGGGCTTAGGCCGAACGGAGATTTTAAAGGCTTAAAATAATAAAAATTACCTTCGTTCAAGTATCAACTAGGAACGATTTGATACACTGGCACTTTTATCAATAGAAAGAAATGTGACAAATTGATTCGATAACAAGAAAGTGTTTGAAGACTTCACCAAAAGAAAGCAAGAAAATTCCTTTAAAAATGAGTTGTTGGATAAAATAAAGTTGTATAATTACTGTGTGCGAAATTAATAAATTCTTCTTGTTTCTTTCTTTTTGTGTGTATGTGTTTTTAGGGCCACGTGCTTTAGGTTTGAAACCGACCCGCAAAACCTTGCACCGGCTCTGCCTAGTAGGGTGCAACTACACTTAATCTCAGGGTCTTCATTATGAACGGGGAAAGCATAGTCATTGTTATCAGGTCGGAAGTTCGTATTGCGTATAGTTATGATGGCTTTCGTGAAAAATCGATCGTATCCTAATTAAATCATGATTTTTCAACCGAAATAACGTGTTCTTGCCCAAGACTGCTTTTTAGCGTCGTTTAGCTTTTTGTCGAAAGAACAAGAATATGACCATCGATAATTGCAAATCTGTGTTATTTTCAGATGAAAGTACATTCCGTGAATTTTTTTAATTAGACGTCCAGTTGGATCCTATACTAATGACCCACGATTTGTCTCTTTTTTGTGAAACCCTCACCCTAAGTGTGCGATTTATCTTTGGTGATCATGGTAACCTTCATTATTGATCCCAAGATCAAATGATAAATGCCAAAATTTACCAAACTGTTCTAGTGAATAAATTGCCCTTTTGAATGACTAACAATTAAATGAATGTGCTCAAGCTTGATTCAACACTAAGGCATAAGGCTAAAGCAGTCAATCAATGGTTTCAAGCGAACCAAATTTCTAAATCTTAATTCCATAGAAAATCTATGGGGATCAAAAAAAAATTATCATTGCTGTATTAATATATTTACTGCATTTATAAGCGATCATTTACTTAATCCAGATTTTATTATTAATTTGTTATTAATTTTATATGCTATAGTTTTATTATCAATTTTAGAGATTATTATTCGAGATCTTAATTGACATAATTGATCAAATTTTGAATTTTGAATTTTTTGCTTATGTAAAAAACATTGAGTACAGTTTTTTCAGTGTATACCATCAATAAACATAATTTGAAGTGATATTTTTACGTTTTAATAGTTAAAAATTTTAAATTAAAAATCTTACAACATAGGTAACATAATATCGATGCTAAAAGAAGTTTAAAAATGAGATAGATAAAAAACAAGAAAGGTTTTAGGACTCAATTTATCAACGGTCCTAAATGTGGTTAACGTGTTAATAATTTGAGATAAGATTTGAATAAGTGGATGTCCAGAGAAACAGGAAACGATATAATTTCTACATCACTATTCAGTGCACAAAATACAAAATTGTTGTAGAAGAAATTCTACAACAATTTTTTTCAAGTCTCAGGATTCCTGATTCACGAATTCAAAAGGTTTAGTTAATCATAAAAATAATAGAGCTATATCAAGCAAAAATCATTGAAATCATTATGATTTAAAATTAAAATTATAAATAAAATTAATCAAAAAAATAAATTAAAAAATTCAATATTCAATTATAATGTTTGTTTATCTACATCAATATAAATATATTACATATAATTTATAAAAATCGTATAATGTGATTTATTTTGTTTTCAATAAAAAAAGAGTTAATTTCTAATTTTGATAAATTTTTTTTATGAATTAAAATCGCTTTTGTCAATTATATAATTTTATTGTTCAGGGTAAATTTAATTATAATTTTTTTAAATTTTTAAAAATTTTCCCAATAAATATTTTTTTTTTGAAAATAAGTTTATATTAAAACTTTTCTCAACTTTATATTTTTTGATTTTTCTAATTTTTATATAATTGCGAAAAAGAAATTTTTTATAATTTATGTTTTTGATTTTTTTTTAAAATTTTAATGAAAGAAAAATCAAAAAATAAAAAGTTGTAAATTTGATAATATTATGTAATAATTAAAAAAAATAATTAATACAAACTAAACAATGATTTTTTTATATTATAATACAAACAAATGTGTGTTTGTAGGGATTGTTTCACTTACGAGTACTTTTATCATGAATTTGACAAAAGAAACGAATTAATTATTGGTTTAAGTGCGAAAATGTCAACGATTATATAATAAAAAAGTTATGATTCATAATTTTTTTCAATTATTACAATTGTTATTTATTATTTTTATTACAATTTTTTTCTATATTTATATTATTTTTATGTGATTTATTAATATTTTTTGTTTTCATTTTTAGTTTGAAATTTTGAAAGATATGCAAAATTTGAAAGTAAGAGAAGAAATTTATGAGCAATTTCTTGCATTTAAATCCAAAGTCAAACCGAACTTATCAAATGACGATTTTATTCAGTTTTTAATGAATCGTTTTGAAAATTGTTGCTCGAAAGTCAATATCAATGGAACGTATTCGTAAGTCGTGTTTATATATTGATTTTATAATTAATATCAGGGTTTTTTTTGTAAAATTTAATGTAAATTTTTTTTTGAAATTTAATTAAAAAAATTTTTTTACAACCAAAAAAAATTATAATCTTTTTCAATAATAATATTAATTGTCATATTTATGAATAATTGTGTAAATTAATACTAAATATTGATTTTAGAAATGGAGTAAGAGAAACTTCAGAAATCAATTCGTATGTAAGTCCAATTAAATATTTATAATTCTTATGTTAATAATAAAAATATGTACATTAATTCTTTCTGGCTATGTATGCTTATTTTCTAGAATTGCTGATTTTATTTGTTTTCTTTCATTGCTTTTCTCTATATGATATATATTAGTATATGTATATATCAGTAATTGTCGTATTGCGATTCGTCGATTTGATAGCGGCAACAGCAGCAGCAGCATAATCCATCATCATCATCATCAACATCATCATCATCATCATAGTTAGTGGTGCTATGAAGGCGGCGATTGTTGATGCATCATCGATCGTACATATTAACCATATTTTATAATCTGACACACTCGTTTTTGTATTTATTCATTATGTCGTCATACTATTTTCTGCCTCTACTTCTACCATTACTAATTTAATAAACTAACAAAGTAAATAAAAAATTTAATACTAATCAATACATATTATCTCTGAATTTATTCGCACTGAAAAATTTTCAAACTATTTGCCAATTCGATTGTTGTTTTTGTTATGTTTTTTTTCGTTAATAATATTCGTTGATTTTTTTTTGTCTTTTCTACCAATAAAAATTGTAATTAGCCAAAAGAAAATTTTAAAATATTATTAATTGATTAAAAAAATTTTTGTAACGAAAAAGAATTATTTTTTTGATTAGTCAGCATAAAAAAATTGAAAATAGTAATAAAAATCTGTAAATCAATTAGTTATACCATATCAGTTTTACATTTTTGACAGTTTTTCTGAATTAAATTATTGATATTTAAAAGATGATTTTTCTTTTTTTTTGTGTCCGTGAAATTTTTATTAAAAATTATATCGTTTTTTTTTCTTTAATTAAAATTAAATGTTTCTTTTAATTAAATTAAATTAAAATATTTTACTTTCTTGAAATTAAAAATCAATTCTTATCAATTCAGATTTACTTTTCCCATTTCTATTATAATAAAAATATATGGGATATATAATTTAAAATAAATCACAATGTAAAAATAGTACAAAAAAGATAAATTGTGATTTTAAAAATGACATTTTAAAGTATATCATTAAAGTATTCCTTAAGCAAAAAATAGGAAATATACAACAAGGAAAGAGATTTAATCATTATCTTTGAACACAGATGAACAAACATTCTCAGTAAATCAAGTAAGGTTATGGTTAAAGAAAAAGAAGCTCATTCATTAAAAGAGAGTTTTCAATTCTCCAATCAGAAATTTCGACTGGCATTATTAAGCGAATCTAAAATGGGAAAAGTAAAACTGCATAAATATTACGTATTTTCAATTAATGAGAAAATTCGATAAGTACTATTGTATTCAATGAATTAAATTACTAAAATTTTTGTTTTCATTTTGTACTAAAGTGTTAATAAAATATGTGTAAATACTTGAAAAATGCTCATTATTTCCACATGAGAATAAACTGAAAAATAGTGATGGTACATTTCTTTTAGTACCGGACCGGAAGTAAAATGATTAAGAACTAAGATCTTCAGAACTAAGAATATTTATTTTAATAATATCCTTGATATAATTATTTTTAAAACCAATTATCAAAAAAATAAATACTTTTTATTCTGTACTTAATCATTAAATTTGAAGAGTCGCTTTAGTGCAAATGTTATTAATAATTATTCTTTAAATGACTTGTAACTTTTTAAGTATAAATTAATAATCACTTTAATATATTAAAGAGTTATGTTTATGAGGAGATCATTTTAGTCTATTATTTTTACTTCAACTGGTTGTCGTATTCTTATTATTATAACATTTACGGCTGATTTCTGTCTTTGTCAATGAACTTTAAAAAGGCTAAGTAAATCGTTAATGAATAATTTTAATTATTATAACTATATATTATAAATAAGTTACATTTTCCAGAAGTCTTTGACTTGTAATTGTATTAATGGAATTAAATTATTTTTTTCACATTAAAAGTTTTAATGTTTCTTTTCTTTGATACAACAATATTTCAATTTATTTTATATAACTAAGTAAATAAAATCCAAAATAATCAATTTACCTTTGTGTTTTTTCAAAAACATCAACAATATCAATAGCACAAATATTTTTATTTTTTAAAGAAATTTGCATGCGTGCACTCCACACAATGTAATAGAGAGAACTATCAAATTCATCATCCTACCACCAACGCCACCTGTAGGTACTAATAAATCACCGATATTGTATAGATCGGTGTGTAACAGATATGCAACAGTGATTTAAAATGTGATATGTTAATAGTTAGAGATCCTGTAAGAGTTACAACGGTTTGTTACAGAAATGTCACACCATGTTACGAAGGGTTAATTCTCTCTTTAATTAGATTCTTCCCGTCATTTTTAACAACAATCTTATTAAAAAGATATATTCATATTTCTCATTTGATTTTTAATTTTTTTCCATATCCATATTTATTTTGGAAATACATCAAGAAATCGCAATTTTTTAAGCAAATAAGTAATACGTTAAGTCATTTTACAGTTAGAAAAGAAATTAGTTCATTTAATTAATGACCAGGTTGATCGGATAATATTTGGATATGTTAAATCAATTTAATTAATTTAAGAGTTTTGGTTGATCTTGAATAAAGAAATCAAAAATTTTTATTTTTTCCGAATTATTATTCTAATTTTTTAAAATTATATCGTGAACAATCAAAAATTATGTTTTTTTAAAGTTTGAGTCCACTTTGAACATATATTGTGGATTCAAGAATCTTAAACGTATTGTTTTATATGTCAATTGAAAGCAATGCATAAAAGATCATCAGAAAGAACAACTGTTCACTACAGTATTTATCTATTTTTCTTGGAGTTCTTAAATAAGATAATCGGATCCGCTTTTCTTGGATCTAGAGCACAAAAAGATATTTCATTATCCAGGAATAATAGACTAAATTTCGTGGAATCATTGAAAATTAATTTATACAAAATAAAAATAGTTAAATAGTTTACTTATCGCCGTAAAACAAATGTACTTTCTTTCTTCATCTTGACACATTTGGTTACTGCCATAATTATATACATCTAGTTGCCTATGCAAAGTTGTTTCTTTTACTTTTGCGCAATGTAGTGATGTCCAAAAACTTATTCACTATAAACTACAATATTTGGAATTAACACGTTTGATACTTAAATAGTTTTCAATATAAAAAACTTTTCGAAATAAATTCGAGCATTTTTATCAATTAGTCATGATACAATAAACTCCGCTATCACGACCACGTACCACTATATCATTACAGTTAATTGAATCGGCGAATCGCTAATGCTTTTTTTCCTTTTATTACTTATTCTGCACGTTTTTTGGATATTTTTATTATATTTCTCACTTCAGATATTAAAAATTAATGTTTTTGTTGTTTATTACATTTTATTTTAACTTAATATTAATTTATTTTGTTTTCTTTAAAATGAATTATTTTATAATTAAGTTTCTAAAATACTTTGCCCACGAGAACAGAAAAAATTTTTCAAGATGGAAAATAATATTTATAAAAATTATATTTTTTAATGTGTATTTTTTAAATTCAAAATCCATAATTATAATGTGTCAAAGTGTATTAAAAAATAAAATGATAATCTAATTAAATAATATAATTAACGATTTTTGTTGACTAAATTATTACTTTAATAATGTTAGTTTATTTTTAATATTCTAAGTAATTAAACATGATTTTTGAAGATTCTTCTTTTTTTAATGAAATATTTATTATACGTAATTAAATGTATGCATATGTAAATAGTTATTTTGTAACACTATTCATATAATTATTCTTTCACGATTTATATATTTATTTGGTAATAAATTACATGTAATATACAAATTAAACATAAAATTGTAAATATATCCAGGTATTTTTAATGATCTATTTCTATTTATAAAACGATTAAGTGTCATAACAAATTTCCAAATCACAAAGAATCTTAATGAAAATGTACTTGTTTATTTTTGCGAGAACAATAATGACGATATTTCGTACGAAACATCACTATTCCAACTATGAACAGATTTGTTTATCAACATTTTATAATACGAATAAAAAGCTTTTAAAAACAATAAAATTACCATAAAGAGTTATATTTTTCTAATACGTATAACGAGCGCTAAAAGTTGATATCATGTATCGGAATGAAATCTGTAATGTCATTGACAAAATTTATTCATGAATAATTATCATAAGATGCTTGTAAATTCTTCAACACAACTTTTATATATATGTATATATATAGAGATTTTATATGATAAAATTTCACCGAAAATTATATCATTGTGGCATCTAATGTTTATTTGGATAGGGTCAATGTAAACAACTAAAGAAATTCATTTTAATTTTGAATAATATATGTCAAGTTGTTGTTATCAGAAACTTAATTAATTCAAATTAGTCATTGATCGTTTTTATTAAAATCCTGATTTTGAACATTTGAGGAACATTATAGATTAATTTCTTAAAAGAAATTGGTACTTTATTTTGATATATAATAATATTATTATTATTTACCATTTAACAGATTTTCAATGTCTATTTTTGTATAGCAATTAACAATCATTGTAATATATAATAAATATCTTAAACAAAATAATGTGGATCAAATTTTATTTATATCTCTTTATTTATTTATTTGTTTGCCGATTTATTTACTTATTTATCTACTTATTTATTTATATAATATATTCAATCTCGTGAACTATATATTACATTTCTTTACATAAACATTTGACAATGCTTTAAAATTTAAACATTACACAATTTATTCAAATTAAACAAATCAACATTGTGTTATATTCGGATTCTCAATAAACGCTTTCATCATTTAATCGTTTTTCGTAGACAACTTTATCAATGGTTCTTATTCGTTATAAATCTGAGGACTCCTACATAGTACGATAGATTTTGGTGGACCCTCATTCCATATCTATAGATTTTAAGTTAATATTTTTTGTGATCTAAATAAAATGGATTTATTCTTTTATTATAACAGGATGAGAATTTATTTATTTATTTTTTTACATTTATCAAACATCTGTATGTTTGCTTTCTATATAAATATAAATAAATAAAAACTTTATTCAAAAATAATAGAACACTAAATAAGTTTATTTTACATAATTCAATAATTGTACATGAACTTTATAACTCACATAACATTATAAATCCATTAATAAACATACAGAGTGGCCCATAAACCCCTACGGCGTTTTGTAAATTCAAAAATTAATATGCATAAATTATACTACACTTTATGAAAAATATTAAAATATATTTTATTTAATAAATAATATTAAATAAAGTATTAATAATTTTATAGTATAACTGATGATAAACAATATGAGTGTAGCTGTAATTATCAATGAATGATACAAACCTTTATTCTTTTTCGTATTGTGCATCAGAAGCAACGGGACTTTATGAATCTAACATATTAATCTAATTTATAAGATAACTCAAGGCAAATGTGTTAGAAAATTATGTTTGTGGACCTCCTGAAGGAAGGGTTATCTTTCGTTGAATCTAAAAGTGGTTTAGAAGTGATGTTCTGAAACATGGTCAAAAGATCAACCTACTGTGGGGGAAGTTTGTGTAAATAATGTGGAACAATCCGGGGTAGCCAATCATCGCTTGCCATGATTTAAAATTGAACTTTGGAACGATTTTAAGTTCAATTCTTTATAGAGTCTTGCCGAGTACTCCGAGTATAGTCCTACATAGCCATCCTTAAAAAATATAAAAATCTCAAAATACCTGAATGAATATGAATGATCATTTTATGGGAAAGGCAAGTACATTAATTTATTGTTTATAAGCAAACAAAATTTCTATTTTGAGCATAATTTTACCCTAAATCCTTCTTCTGTAGTTGCATGAGTTACAATAAGTACTAACCATATCATTGAACTCTTCTTTATCACAAAATTTGTACCTGTATTGTAAGAATTACGACTAAGTTATTCCTGACATTTTCAGTAAGGATGAGCTCCAGGTCATACAGTAATTGCAATCAGGGTTCCTGAATGTCTCATTCTAAAATCAAAGTGTTGGAAAGTATGGTCTTGCGACAATATGGTATGATGACGATCATGTTCAAAGTTTTATTCCGATTATGTAATAAAGTAAACGAACTAAAATGTATGGTCAAACATGAAAATATTACAATAACAAAATAAATGTTTAAAATCATTTACAACTGTACTTTCCGAAGCTTTTAATTATGCTTTAGATGTGATGATATCTGGTTGATACATTTGATAATTGATCGGGTGCTCTTGAAAACAAATAATTTTGTATTTCTGATGTTTGCAAAATGTCGTAGGGACTTTTGACGTCAAATTATTAAAAATTGATAGTGTAGTCCAAAAGTACTTGTTTTTGACAAAAAACTCAGCCATACTTTTATAGACCCACAAGAATTTAGCAATCACAAAACCCGAACTATATAATGCTTCTGAAAAAAATTCAAATTTTCATTGAGGACAAAACCAAAGTACTATCATAGAATTTATATGAAAAAAGATGCTTTTTACTGAAATTTATATATTTTACATCGTAAGCAATTGTATTTAGTAAAAAAAATTAAAATCCTTTTAAAATCAGTATCTTCAAAAGGTCATTAATCTTTGTCTCTGTTTAAAATTTATTTCCAAAAAACACAAAAATTGAAATTCCAAAAAAGAAATATTTCCATTTTCTTAACATAGTTCTGAATGTATAGGAGCTCATGCCAACACGCCAGTAATCCGATTAAGAAGTAATGCATTGCTGCATCCATTGAAGGAAATGATAAATGTGATTAAACTTGTTTAAAATAACAAGATTCTTAAATATCTCCGAGGAAAAATTATTGAAATTATTTTACTACGAAACTTGTATTTTGTAATTTTGTACTTTGATTCTATGTATCATTTAATTAAATAATAGTTCATTTACAATCTTGATTAATGCAATATTTTATAAAGATCAGGGTTTATTTATTTTTTCGATATATATTTAACTGAAGAGTTGCAATCGTGTGCAAGTACTTGACAAGATTTTTCTATATTTTTCATATTAAATTATACTTTTTATGTCATATCAGTCAAATTTTATTAATAGTAATAAGCCAATTTTAGATCAATATTGGCTTTAAATTAAAAAAAAATTTGGTGATAAATTATAAAAATATTTCAAAATTGTTTACAAAATAATTTTATGTTTTTATTTGACTAAATTTTGACGTACTTAAATTCGTGATATATTTTTTTAAATATAAAAAAAGGAAAATAAATATACAAAATAGTAGAAAATAATGTTTTTCTAAGTATTATATTTTCGTATAAATAAATTGGTAAATCCGGTTGAATTTTGGTATTGCTAGAATATCCCTAGTTATATTGCTGATTCATTCAACATATAAATTAAATCAAAATCTCTATTTTCCATTGACTCATTGCCATTCAATAGTAAATTAATTATTAAAGCACAGTCCTTTTGTCATTTTCACTGGATTTTATGTTCTTTATTCTCACTTCATAGGAAAATCGTATAAAAATTGTCCAATTTGACAATATATCAAATCTTAAGTTAAAGAAAGAATAGTTATATTCACATTATTTTTACTAGTTTCATTTTGTTCGCACTTTTATTCCGTATTACAGTATTAAGTCATAGATTTTCAATTGTAAACTGAAATTTCAGACTTGAGTTTAAAGTTCGTACTATGATTTATTATTATAAAAACTATTTTAACTTTAATTAAAATGATATTTTAAGTAATACAAACTTATTTCATTGAGGGAATGATTTTCGAAATTTCATTTTTCGTCTTAATTTTGTTAGATAACTTTATTCTTCAGGTGATTATTTATATTTATCACAACTATAAAAATAAATTTATCCAAAACTTCATAATATATTACATTAAAAATTATTGTCAAAGATTTTCGAAGACGTAGTTTTGCTGTTCGCTTAATATTTATTTAACTTATATGACTTGAGAGAATATTTTTTACCGTTTAATTTTAAAATTTATGTAAAATGTTTTTTATTCTTATAAATTTTCTTTTAACTTTGAAAATGTTAAGAACGTTGAGACAATTTTCATAAGCATTTTTTGGAATCATTACAACTCTCGCAAGATCTTTCACTGTTGGACATCGCTCTAATTGGTTTTTTAATTACTATTTTCAATCATGATTATTCGAACAGTTTTTTCTAATTCTTTTTAAATTATTTAATTTCCAAAAACTTTATAAAAACTCAGAATAATAAAAATTTTCTACAATTGTTAAAAATGAATTTAATTTAAATCTAATTAAATGCTTTTCTTTTTGGATTTAAAAAAAAATAGTAAACTTAATTTAAATTGTTAATTTTTAAAATATAAACTTATCAAATGATTATTTTAATTATGTTCGGATAGTCAATTACTGTAAATATACAAAAAATACCAATTTCCATCTCAGTGGGAGAATCATCAATCTAAGTTCAACATACTCAAATCAACATGCAACATTAATACATTCACACATTCATACAATTTGAAATATTCCTCACAGATAACTCGATAACTTACTTCTTGAAGAGATTCCTTTTTGGACCCTTAGTCTGATTTATTAACTGTTCAAAATGAATTTTGACCAGTTTATTAACATTCGAAAATTGGTTTCAAAGTTAAATATATTTGGTTTATTCTTTCACACAGCTGATATCTTATAATTCTTAATTAAACACTGGTAGTTATAACTTGTCAGTACATGATAATACATTGCTTTCTATCAAAGAAATATAAACAAAAACGTTTAGAAATATTGTAAAGTATGTGCTTATGTAAAAGGATTTAATCATTTTTTCTTTACACAAATATGAATGAATGAGAATAGAAATCATTTAAACAATAGTTTGTAAATATGTATATTTCTTTAACGACCACTGAGCAAAGAAAACAATTTTTACGGGTCACTTCATTTGAAAAATTAAAAATATCATTGAATGTTTGAATTTGATTCATAACTAAAGGTTACGTTAAAATACCTTCTATTTTTAAAATTTTGCGGCAAATATAAACCGTTGATTTAACAACGTATTTTTTGAAAGAATTTTAAAATTTTTGAATTAAAACTTTAAAATGTACAGTTGAAAAACGATGTTATTGTGATGGCATTGAATTAATCTTTAAGACTCTGTTGTAAAACACTAAAGACTGATAAAGGCATATTATAAGTATGAAGAGTAAAAGTTCTTGTTAAATAGAAGAAAAACTTTGTAAACATTTGTTTTCTATTAAATATGTTACTGGTTATAAAAATCTTTTAAATATAATTTTATATGTACAATGTTTTTATTTACAATCTTTATGTATAATTCGAAACATATGAAATCTTTGGATTAATTCTTAAGAAGATTAATTTTTTTCACTTTTTTGGAATATTTTACTTTTATGATCGAACGCGTTTGATTATAAAATGTTTAATCATGTTAGCGTTAAATAATCAAAATTATTATTATTATTTGAAGTATAAGTACACATTTATATAATCATTAAAGCTATCAGTTAACATTTTAAAAGTACCAATATAACCTTTGCTGGTGATTGATTCAGATCAAAGCATTTTCATGTTTATAATGCTTTTCTTAAAGTAGATTACAATCAAATATTGAAATAATACTTATTTATTAATATTATTAATAAATATTTTATTTAATATCGATGTAAAATGTTAAGTGTGCATCATAAGATCCTTAAATAAATACCATTTAAAAATAAAATAAATAGAATTATTCTGACAATGTAATTTGTAAGATTAATTATCAATTATTGTGTCAATAAATATTAAATTATTATTAATGAATAAAACAACAATGTTAAAAATTAAATATTTTTGGATTAAAATAAAAAACATTTTAATTTTAATTGTTTTAACAGACAAAATGGGAATCATATTCAATATATTTTGTAAAATGGAGTGGGTCACGCTTTTGTTACTTTACATCAGCATTGAATAGATGAATTGTTATATGTAGTTGTTATATCAATACATTACATACAACAAACTAGTTTTACTATACACCTACTTATGTGCTGTTAATAATTAATGAGATTTTTTGTTAAGAATATATGTATATATTTGTAGTGTGTTTCATATGTATTTATTTTTAATTTCAATAAGAAATAAAGTTTGATCGTTATTTGAAAAGTCAAATATTGAACAGTAGTTAACATTCTGTGGTTATCAGCGATAAGATTGTTGATTATGATAAGTCGGGATTTATCCGATTTGAATACTGAAGGCAGAAGACACCTTTCTACCGGCGAGGCATTGACAAATTGATTAAGATATGAAAGTGATCAGTAGAAATATTTAATGAGAATGCAGTAATTATGCACTGCATAAACGTTTACTAATTATTTATTATTAATAAAAAATGCATCACAATTAAATTATCAATCATAATACTGTAATTTAATACTAAAGAGAATAATATTGATCAAGACTTTTGAAAGTTATAATCACATTTCGATGTTTACGTTGTATTAAATAAGCTTTGTAAAGTATTTAGTGTATTTTTTAAAGGGAATATTCGTCATTTTATAACTTAACCACTTTTTTAATTTACCGAATTCTTTTCAGTGTTAGTTTTGTGCAACCTTCATGAGGTCTTCCAGATTACATTAGACCGAGAGGCTTTTGGCGTCATTCACAATATTCCAAACTTGTTGTCATGATTGTGACGCTATTCACAATGTTTATCCGAGTTATTATATGACCGACAAGTTCATAAAAGGTTATACAAACACAATAAAACATTTTGACGGGAGAATCAAACCATAAATGAAAATAATTTTAATTTTTTTTAATCCACAGTGAAATATAAAATTCCGAGAAAATTTCTTAAATATAAGATTGTTTTAAAACAAAATGTTTTGTTAAATGTGAGAAACAATGTTTTCGAATCACATAATAGCAATGTTTAATTAATCAAATAAAATAAAAACAGTTATTTATTTATTTGTAAATTAATTATATTCGCCATGAAGTAAATGTTGCATGAAATACCCCCTATACTTTGATTATTATTTTTATTTATGCATATTTAAGTCATAGAAGTTTGTATAATTAATTAATTTCAATGTAATTGAAATATTTGAATTAAAATAAACCATTCTTTTCATTTTTGAGATTTATAATCAATTGACAATTTTCTATTATACAGCAGTGAAATTAATTTTAAAAGTACTTTCAATAATCTCAATAAATTCATATAAATATTAAAGAATGATTACATAAATATTTATTTTTATTATTTTGTCACAGTAATTTTAAAGATTAAGATTGAATCAATAATATTAATTTTTTCTTCACTATTTCAACAGTTAAAATTTGTTTTTGTTATGAAAGATACTCTCGAATGTTTTATAGATTAATTTTAGTACATTTTATTATTATTATTAATGTTGATTGACAAATAGGAATTTGTAAGGGTTGTATCAGATCAGTTTTTCGTTGGATTTGTTCTTTAACATTTTGTTAAATATTTTCTGGGTTCAAATAAATATATACAATTATTTTAACACTCAAGAATCGAGTATTGGAAAAATAGATTTTTTTAATAGCTAATCTTAAATTTGTTTGAAAAAAGGAAATGATGATATTAAGTGGATTTTTTAGATTTAAGAAAAAATATATTATTTTCCAAATGGAAATTGATGTATTCGTAATTATTTTGCACTATTATATGTGTATAATGTATAAGAATTATTATTAGGTCGTCAAATAAGAGATTTTGTAGAACTAAAGGGAAAGTTTATTTACAATTTTACCAATGCAAATACTTATGTCATTCATCAAAGTATGCACCCATATTATCGACACCTTTTGTTATTTGAGCTTGTTGAGGCCATTTGAATAAGAACTTATAATCTATAAATTCCTGGAAGGCCATTTTTACAGCATCTTCGAGATTGATTTTTTCCTATGAAAAAGGTGTTCAAATTGAGGAAGATATGGTAATCAGTTGAAGCTAGGTCTGGTGAGTATCGAGGAGGATGAAGACGTTCCAACTGAAGTTCTTGTAATTTTGTCAAAGTCTTAAGTGTAGTATGTGCTTTTGCATTGTCGTGAAGCAAGATCGGAGTTGACCTGTTTATCAATTACAAATGTTTTTCTTTGAGTTTCCGCATTAAATCTTGCAATTGGTTTCATTAGACATCTACTGTGATTGACAATTTAAGTTTCATGAAGTCATAATTAATTACACCTGTGGCAGACCACGAAACACCACCAGCTTTTTTGATAAATTTTGTGCTTTGAAATTTGTTTTGGTGCTTCGGTCGTGTCCATCCAGCTTGTTGAACGTTTGCCATTATCATATTGGATTCACGTTTTATCACAAGTGACGATTGGATTTAAAAAGAGAACACATTTATAACGAGAAAGCATCATATATATACAGTCTGAGTCATGTAATTATCACTTTTTTAAATAAAGCCCTATCTTTTCTATTATTTAAGATATATCTCTGTAATTTAGTATATATATATATATATATATATATATATATATATATATATATATATATATAT
>MQRK01222385.1:28259-41685 GCA_001938485.1 Girardia tigrina | reverse complement strand
TTTGAATAACACAATTTTTAATAAATACATTTACTTTAAAAGGTATATTATGGATTTTATATTATTATTTATTAAAGTATTATTGGGTAATAATGGCAAAAATATTTTAATTAAAAATTGCTGATGATGATATATGTAAACATCGAAACATGTCCAATAGTTGTATAAAAAAAGCTTTAATCAAATTATATTTTCGAAATATATATATATATATATGTATATAATATTTGTCTAGAAAGTGTGTATGTTTGTTTTTTTGTTTGTCGGTATCGCTTTTAAATGTAAAATTGTGGAGGAACAGGAGTGAATCCATTTAAGGACGTGGTTAATCTGGATATCTCGCATCAATATAATTCTGTCAGTACAGTGGCTTCGCCGAAAGACATCCGAAAGCCGATGAAATCGATCGAAAACCGTACAAGTTGTTAAATGGTTAAATTAACACTGATTTCGAAAAATGGCGATTTTGATGTTTCCTATAAGGAATTTCGTGAAAACTTTAATGAAAATACTAATTTATTTGATAAATGACGATTTTTCTATCACTTATTTACTAATTATATTTCTAAAAATCAGTTGAGGTTAGATTTGCCAAATTTCGTTATCATCTGATTCATAGTTTGTCGGTCAAGCTCAAATTTTACTATGATCATATATATACTGATAAAATGTTAAATAGTGGAGGAACAATGAGTGAATCCGCGTAAAGTTGAGATAACTCTGCATAGTCCGTATCGATGCGGTTCTGTCTGTACAGCGCCTTTGCCGAAAGACTCCGGGAGCCGATTTAATTAACTGACTGTTAAATCAACACAGAATTCGAAACAAATTAAAACAGAAACTTTCAAAGTCGAAAATTCAGCTCACCCGTAATACTTTAATAAATAATAATATAAAATCCATAATATACCTTTTAAAGTAAATGTATTTATTAAAAATTGTGTTATTCAAACATTTCAACATATATAACGGGTATTTTTCTAGTAATTTAATATTTGTTAATTTTAACTAAAGATCGTTATTTAATTATTCAAGATATTATTGGATAATAATGACATTTTTTTAAAAATTTTGAATACTTATTAGTGGGTTAGCGTTCTTATCAATAAGGATTCACATAACTGTCACTTAAAAATATATAATTAGCATTAAAAAGACTTAATAAAATATAAATATGTATATATTTTTGTGAGTATTTCACAATGTCTATACGATTTATAAAACTATAACAATAATTATTATTATACAGGGGAAATCAATAATATAGTACAATCTCTGTTCTATTAATTGATTAATGGACCTCTTTCGCATCGATAAAAAGAGAGTAGCACTGACCCGCGTTGACATTAATTGAAAAGTTTTAGTTTTATAAAGTTAATCAAATTGAGTCAAGCCGATAAAAGTTAACTTTTGTGTTTTTAATTTATCAAATCAATTAGATTCAATTACATCGACGAAAACACAGAAATCAAAAATATTAAAATAATTATTTTATTATTACAACAATATTTATATAAAATTCGATTTATTTATTCATTTTCGAAAAAAAATATTTTAAAATGTTATTTGTGATTTTATATCTAAATTAACGGATTTTTTTTCTTTGATGATAATTTTCTCGATAAATTTATTAATGTTATGGTTATAGTTATTATTCTTTATTTTTGATTTGAGTTATTATAAGTAATATGTCCGCGTCAAACTGGTTTATAATGACTTGATACTCCATTATTTTTAACATACTGAATTTACGAATTAACGCCGATTCAGCGAAAATTCTGCTAATACGTCAATAAATAGAGTAGTGTTAGAAGGATTCATACATACTAGGGTTAATCATAGATATAATTTTATTGATCTTGATACAAGAGACCATATATCATTTAGAATCTTATTTATCAGAATTCATATGTGTAGTAAACTCAGAAAGATCAAAAATAAAATAAATAAAAACTAATTAATTAATACAATGTGAAATTATCATATAAATAGTTATGTGTGATTAATTAATTGTTAAATATTGTTTTTGTTTAAATAATATATATTGATTGGAAGCGGAATTCGAATTACGGATTTTAAAGAAATTAGAAACTAACTGGCGACCACGCCGAAAATATGAATGCAATTACGAGAAGCCAACAGAGAAATATTTCGTTGGCGTCGCTGCCGAAGGAGACTCAAGCAATTCTCAATTTCAATTTCTGTAAGTTGAACGGTAGAGACTCTCAAGAAGCGGGAAATGGCTAAAGGATATCAAGGAATGGCTGTCATTAAATGACTTGCCTCTGGTGAGTTCATTTGATTTATTATTATCTGAAGAAGCTGATGAATTATGGAAGGATTCAAAAACGGATGCTTTGACTCAGGTAGAAGCTCGAGATTGGTTTCGTGACACATTTATACTGAAGAAGTCAATCTTAGATTACATCATGGAACAGGCGAATGTCAAGCAAGAACCCAAAGAGATTTGCCACGTTTGAAATCCGGATAAAGAAACTAATTAACAGTGTTTTAGACTCAGAGTTGAGTGGGGAACAAATCTTAAATGAGTTTCTAACGAAACGGATGCGTAGCACCGGTCTAAGGGATTTAATGGCTCTGAAACCGTAGATGAAGAGAGAAGATATGAGGGCATTGGTGAAGTTCTACGAGAACCACGAGATCTCCGAAGACCATAAAATGGAAGTAAGTGCTTTAATTAATAAGACAAATATCAAGCAGAAGAATCCCCAAAATTATGCGCAAGCTATGAAATACCAACCAACAATGCAATTTCAGCAGTCTAATTTTGGTCCCAGTAGATCAATGAATGAGAGATTCATAGATTGGGACTTTTCCAACCGGATTAACCCTACACAATCGGTCTTTTCGGAATTCTGTCAAACACCAGTGAGACAGCAGCCATCGGTTTCTCGAACATATCGCTCGAATACTCTATAATAGATATTGGGGACTAGCCCCACCCCAGGAGGAGCGATTGAAACCGGGTCAGTGTTTCTGTTGCGGGGAAAAGGATCACAGATGTTTTCAATGCCCATTGAAAACTAAATGTCTAATATGCGGTAAATCTGATCATGGCTTCAAGGAATGTAGTCTTTTGCAGAACAGAAGTTATCAAAAGCCACGGACGATTTTATGTGATCTTGATGAAATTTACGATACATTCCAATCCGATGATGAATTAATTTTACATGATGTTGAACCGGAAAAAATCGGAGCGATCCCGTTGCTTACATTTTGTCAATGAGTTTGGAATAAAGGATGAAAGCAAAAATCGGAATGTGGAGGAGCGGGACGAGATGCAGAAGTCAGCTGACGGAATAATGTGGAGTACGGATGAATTATGGTGTTCGTTTAGAGATGTTGTGGGATTCGAGAGCATCAGTGACGGTGATGAATGAAGATTATTGGAGGAAGATTGGAGAACCGAGACTTTCAGAATCAGGATTTCGATTAAACAGTGTGTTTTCGACCCGTACGGAAATGCCTATTATTAAATTATAAAATTATTATTAAAATGCCTTTTATTAAATATTCGTTGGAACAAAAATTTGAGGAAAATCAAGGGGATCATTGTGAAAAAGATACATCCACCGTTCATTGGCGGTATCGACACTATGCAGATGTTTGGAGTACAAATTCTAGAAGTTAATAAGATTGACGCAGATCTATTGAAGAATACTCATACCGATGGGGAGCTGACGAGTTTAGCCCTGGAACGGTACAAAAATCACAAACAAAAAGCGCTCCAACGGCTTATCTGTGAATTTGGAAGTATATTCATGGCTTCTAAGTTTGATTTTGGACATACTAGGAAGATCGAAAATCACATTGTGACAAGAAATGTACCAATAAGTCAAAATCCCCGCCGACAACCAATGTATTTGGAGAGTAAGATTGTTGATATGATTCATAATTTATTGCAGTCTAACATTATTCGGCCATGCAAAATTCATAGAACTCACAGCCAGTGATTGTGGGGAAGAAAGATGGCTCCATAAGAATGTGCGTCGACTATCATCAGTTAAACGCTGTGACGGACAAAGTTTCATTTTCGATGCCCGAAACTTATTTATTACTGGATTGTTTGTCGAAGTCCCGGTGGTTTTAATCAATAGACTTGGGTCAAGCATATTTCGGCGGTTATGATTTCGGAAGGTATGATTTGCAAAGGGGTACTCGTTTATTTAGATCATATTCTGGTGTATGGTAAAACGCTAGAGGACCAGGAAAATATTCTAGAAGAAGTATTCCGGCTGTTAAGTCAATGGGGGCTAAAGATAAATCCGATCAAACGTCAGCTCCATCAAGATGAGTTAGTTTTTTTTGGGTCACACAATAAATGCAGAAGGTATTCGGACGAATAATATAAAAATCAAAGAGATTGAAAACGCGGAGGAACCGCAGTGTTCGTCTCAACTTCGGTCATTTTTAGGTCTCACAAACTATTTTCGCCTGTTTATTCGAGATTACGCCAATATTACTATTTCACTTCATGCGGCAATATCGGGATGCGATAAGAAATTGCATTGGACAACAGAATACCGAGAGAGTTTCCAGACATTAAAAGAAGCTATGTGCAATGCTCCCGTCTTGAGTTATTCTCGACTAAATCGTACTTTTGTTTTGAACACTGATACTAGTGTCAGTGCAATCGGTGCGGTGCTGAGTCAATTGAAGAAAACTGGAGAAGAAACAGGCATTGCATACGGGTCTCGACACCTAACTTCGCATTAGAAGGAATATTGTGTCATGAGAAAGGAACTTCTGACTCTTCATGAATACGTCTTACATTTTAAGCAATATTTATACGGGAAACAGTTTATTTCCCGCACAGAACACAAAGTATTGGTCTTCATGAACACCACGAAGAATCCGATAAGCCCACAATTTCAAACATGGATGGCAAACCTTCCGAATATGACTTCACTCTTCAATATAGGAAGGGTGAAGAACACAATAATGCAGATGGCTTGTCTCGCATTAAGCAGACTCTTTGCTCACAATGTGAAAATAATCATATCAAGGCCAAATCAAAAAAGTAGAAAGTCAAATACCTGAATTCTCTTTACAGAATAAGTAACATGATGGAGGCGATAGAAAACAAACAACGCAGTGATGTAGTCATCAGGGAAGCAATGTAAGTATTGATAGATAGAAATAGACAATTTTCGGATATTTTCAAAGGAAGCTATCTGTACAAATTAATAGACCGTCTCGTCATTTCAAATGGATTATTGATGGTTGAAAAACATAATGGTCTAGTAACGATCATTCCAGAGAATTATGCACAAGAATTCGTCAGATCGAATCGATCAAAGATCACATCGATCTTTGTCATTTGGGAATAAAGAAAATATTCAAGTAATTACAGGACAATTTTCATTGGCACGCCATATATGAGTGCATAAAATAATGTATCAATCAGTGTTCCGTTTGTGCAAAGCGAAAAATTGATCAATCCGGAACGAAAGACATTCTATGCCCTCGGAAGAGCCAAATTTTTTTAGATCAGATAGTGGTAGATGTAGCCCACATGGACAAAGTTTCAACACAAAATTATTTGGTCGTCATTATAGATCGATTTAGTAAGTTAGTCAGTTTGAACACGGTTTCGAAGCAAGATGAGCGCACTATATTTAAATGTATTTTGCACAATTGGATCTATAAATTCTGGAAGCCATCTAGTATTCTAACAGACCGGGGTAGACAATTCCAGAGTGCATTTATGAGCCAGAGTTTAGAACAATTACAGATAAAACAAGAATTTAGCTCACCATATCAACATCAAACGAATGGTTTGGTGGATCGGGTGATAAGAACAGCAAGAGATATGATAGCGACATCATTGAAAGGTAAATGTACAGAGGAAAATCGGGATGCATTGTTGCCTCAGATTGAATTCAGTCTCAATGCAATTGTGCAAGATTCGACTAAATTCTCACATTTCGAGATCGTTTACGGCCGGAAAATAAACATTCATTCGGTGTCTGGAAAGAAAACTTACAATAAGGATCAGATCACTGAAGAAGTTTGGGACAATCCAGATGCGGCAGCTGAGAAAATAATGATGTACCAAAAAGAAAGTCGAGGTAAGAGATTTTTCAGAGAGGGAGAGATGGTACTTGTCTGGGTAGACCCTTAAAAGATAAACAAGAACGATTTCCAATACGAAGGACAACACAAGATCATCAGGTTCATTTCGCCACACCAGGTTGAAATTCAATTTTCAAATGAGGTCAAAAGAAGGCGTATTGAATGGCTCAAACACTGGCTGGGTTCTTGAAGACTGGGAAAGTTATTTGTGATTAATTAATTGTTAAATATTGTTTTTGTTTAAATAATATATATTAAATAATAAATAATAAATATTGATTGTACGCGGAATTCGAATTATGGATTTTAAAGAAACTAAAAACGTAACTTAAATTATTTTGTATTTTAAATAAAACTAGTAAATCAAAAAATTAAATTTTTTGTATCCATTCTTTATGCAGACAGAACTTTACTTTGCCAACAAAGTTTTAATTAAAAAAAATAATTAAAAAAACAATTAAAAATTAATATCAACTACTTATAATTTATAAGTAGATCTTTTTCAATTAATATTGTTACGGAACTCCGAATTTTCCGTTTTTTTCACATCTTGAAACCTTAAAAAGTTTTTTTTTAATTTTAACATAATCATTAATTGTCATCGAAAATGAATGTGTAAATATTGAAGAAAATTTATTGAGTAAAAAGCCTTCAAAAATAGGTTTCTAAATTCCATTTCTAATACCTACATATCTAGCAAGTAAGTTAATATAAAGAAAAGAATAAAAAAATAAAATAAAAAAATCAATAATAAAATTAAATATAACCAAGCAAATGATGGGGAATTTATACTGCTACAAAAAATCGAAACTTTTTCCCAGTGACCAGAAATACTAGAAATATTAACAGAAATATTAACTATCGAAAGAAACCAATTCAAGAAAAAGAAAATTTCTATCATTTCCATATTGCCCTGGAAAATACTATATTTATTTACATAATTCCAGCAGTCTTCATTCAAGCATCCTCTTTTTTTCGTGAGAATATGAAAATACAACAGTAATATCGAAGCCATATGAAAACCACTCGATCTACATAAGTTCCGTCAAATTATTACATACTAAGTAACTAATTTTAGATTTATTCCCTCACTCTATTTTTTGTGTGATAAATTTCTCTATTTCAATTCTGTCCATTTTCAAATTTTCATAATTAATATAAGTTATCTGTTAATAAACATTTTTTTATTTTATTTTATATTAGTTATGAAAGGAAAGCAATTTCAGATTATAATTTAATTTATTTCTGAGATTGCTTTGTTTTTATACAATATAGCGACAGCATCAGGTGAAAGAAAACAAAGACTGTTTTAAATCCATGTTAAATTCTATATCGACCCATTTTACACCGAAATCCGATTGACTACTTTTTATAAATAAAATGTTTTGAATTTTAAATAAAGTTTTCTATTTTATGATTAGTCGTAAAATTTTTTGGTATAGATGTGCGAATTAGCAGAGTTTTTTTCTGCAGTGGCGTTAATACATAAGTTTCTAACCTACTTTAATATTTAATCACAATGAATTCAAGAAATGATTTTACGAATATTATTCGAGCATTTTTAAAAGAATTGAAATTATTTAAGAGATACCAAAATTAACAACTGTAAACATGGATTTTTTATTCCATTTTATAAAAATTTATTACACAAACAAGATTTAAATTTAATAAACATGATGATTCCAAATTTTGTTCACTTAATTTCGGAAGGTTTTATGAAAAACAAACAAATGACAAATAAATATCACGAACACATTAATAATAAATAATTACGTTGTTTCTGCATGAATAAATCAGGTGCGCAGTTTCTCCATGGATGATTTAATCTCCATTTAACTCCCACCATTAAGTATGAAACTGTATACATTTTTCCAAATTTCTCTGTATCTTTTGCTTTTTACATACAAATAGTTAATAAAATATATGATATATGACTTTTAAGAATACTAATATGATTTCCAATACCTTTATTGACATCACAACTTAAATTGCCTCTAGAATAATTCTCCACAAAACCTTCGTAGTTAGATATCGTTCTTGTTTGATAAATTTAAATTTTGTTTCTAAACCTCTAATTATTCAAACAAATTTAAATTACAATTCCTTATTAAAATATTTTAAAATTATTTTCAAAAATATTTTAATTCATTTTAAATACATTATTTATGATTAAATAAATATTTATGTTACAATCAAATATTAAAATATTATTATATATTTATTGATTAAAATATATTACATTTATTTTAAAGTTGTTATTTACATTTTAATATTTTCCGAATAATCAGACGGTTTAAAACATTCAAAATATCAATCTTCCATCTGATGTGAGAAACACAATCCTAAAAACAACATTTATACAATTTAAAAACAAAATACCCTTCGAAAATATTCCTGGTAATGACGATAAAAATGTTGTATTTTTAGTCATGAATATAAATATATATTAGAAAATTTTAATTAAAAAATTTAAACAAGTAAAAAAAACACTTCTGTGTACCAAGAAATATAATCTTAATGTCAAAAGAATAATTACAATAAATACTATTATTTGATAACCTGACTGCAGACGTGGCAAACACTTGGCTTCCGACCGTCAAAACAATGATTGACGCTAAAATAACACCGAGATCTAAAAATATTAATATTATGTCGAAAAAAATTATTTTAATGAAATTTAATTTTAAAAATTCGTTTTAAATTTAAATCATATAAAATCTGTTATTGAAAAATAACAAAAAAAATAAATAATATGTACTACTTGTTTTGAATCAATACCAACTGCTAAAAACAATGAAAGCATTATAGCTTCTCACACAGATGAAATCCCTTTGCAGCAATCTTCTAGAAAACCTAGAGTTCTGGCAAGAATATTGAGAATTGTTTCTCTTCAATCTTACCACTATAAACGAGACCAGATAAAGTTTCTTTAAAATTAATCATCATTATTTCATCACTGTAATTTTTGTAAATTCCTCTTTTTAAGTCGCTCCAGTTAAGTACTATAAATCTTAAGTTGGTACTTGTGTCATTGATTATCATGTTAAGTCCTTCTTTTTCATCATATTATCTGTGTCAGTGTTTTGTTTGTCCATTTTTTTTCAATATTTGTTTAGTATTCAAGACTTATTCATTTTAACCTTGGGTTGTTCTCTTACTGTTCCATATTTTTTTTGATGTGACTCAAAATTAAAACATCCGAACATTCATCTTCCAGAATTTAACTAGGCACCAATTAACATCTGTCTGGAGACGTTACTCCACCTGCTTTTATTTAATAGGTTTTATCTTGATATTATTTGTAGTTTTCTTTAATGGAAATTATTTGTCTTTTAGTACGTATTATTTAATATTTTGAATATCTGATTATTTTTCTGTGTTTGATAAAAATAAAATACATATTCAAAAATTTATCATTTTCTTTTCATTACCACGCTCTGTCTGTTTGTGTATCTGTTCACCTTTGCCTTAGCTCTGTCTAACTTGCATTTGTCAATCATTATCAAACTGACGTCAACCTTAGGCCTCAGTAAATGCCTAATGTAATGCAACAAAGCATTCCCAAGAGCTACACCAAGGGTAGACGAACACTTGCCTCTTACATGTTTCATGGTATACCTAGGAAACTTTACCAGGCTATACGGGTCAACTGGGATATTATCTGGCTGCCATTTGTCACAATCATCACCTGATTGTGAAGTTTCCTTGACTCCTAATGCTTCTGGTTGTTTTTGCGAGCTCTGCTCTAAGTAAATTTCACTTTCAGATAATCTGTTTCGAGTCTTCAGTTGCTGTAACTTAGCATCTCGGCGAGCTGCTGTAGGATGACATCTGAAATGCACTTTGGACAAATGTTTTGAGTTTCTGTTTTCGAAGATATGGCCTGTCTTCAATGGGAACCTTAGCATTTGCAGGACATATGCAAAGAATGTGCTCTTGACAGCAGTTTTGCTTCTTACACTTAACTCGTGAATCACTGCATGCAACCGTCTCCAGTAAACAACAACAAGCTGATATATCAAAATATTTGTCCAAATTTGCATCCAATCTTTTTTGACTTGCTTTTCCATGATGTCTGTTAATGTCCTTTACAAGGGCGAACAAGTCTTTTAGTTTTCGATTAATAGATTTATCGGTAATCAAAGGTAGTCTGGGATTCACTGACGACCAGATTGATTTCCATTCTGTGGCGGTCTGATTTACATAGAACATAACGCCTGCTCCAGGTTGAGTGTGAATTAGGTAGTGGTAGTACTGAATCAGCTGAGTGTAGGTAGATGGATCCGTTAGCTGCAATTCACAAGGACCACCTCCAAACGTCTCTTCGCTTGCCTGTCGCGTCAGTCAGCGTTTCTTTGCTTTAAGCATATTACTCAATTCAATAAATTATCTGCAATTAAGAAATTACAAAGGAATTAAATTAAAAGAATTAATTAAGGAACTAAAAGCCATCAGATAACCTTCTAGCTAATTCGATAATTATCCAGTAACTACGCGTAAGTTCTAGTATATTCAATTGTTGATCAGTGGAGATATTTAATTTCGTTGCTATTAGTAACGATTTGACGTAATTATTAGGTCAGAAGACATACTTTATCATAAGGTGCGTATAACTATTTTCTGGCTGCGTTATCTTTGAAGTCAAATTCGCAAAAAGGTATTATATATAAAACGTTTTTGACTTGTTTTTTATTATTTTTAAGCAGAATGGCACCTACCAATACATTAATCCTTATCCATAACTAAAATCGACCTACCCTAATATATATATATATATATGCATATATATATATATACAATAGTGGCCAAAAGTCTTTATCCCTTACTTAAAATGTTTAAAAAATTAATTTTCATTAACTACTTTTTTTTCATTGTTTTATCGCATAAATTGCATAACTTTCATTGTTTCAAATACCTTACAACTGTTTCTATAACATATAAGTTAAAATTGTTAAGAAACATTAGTATTTATTAATTTAATGTATTGCTAAATAGATCAAAATGTCTTATATTTTAGTAAATGAGTAGCTCTACACCAATTTCAATTGAGAAGCGTACCAAGGTGATTATCTTGAAAGAAGAAAGACAAACTCATGAAGCTATTGCTGACTGTTTGGGAATTTATTTCATGTATGTGTCTTATGTTCTCAAGAAATGTGCAGAAACTGGTTCTGTTCACGATCGACATCGTTCTGGCCGTCCTAGGAAAGCGACTCCAAGGAATGACAAACTCATCAGAAGAACAACCATTGTGAATCCATAGATCACATCAAATGAAATTCTGAAGGAATGTCCTTATTGAGATTTAGTGGGGGGAAGATTCATCTCCGCCTTTCAAAAGAATCGAAGTTTTCTGCACGAAAGCCTGCAGTCAAGTCACTGATGTCATAAAAATAAAGAGACTGAGGATTGCATTTTTCAAGAAATATAAAACCTGGAGTGTAGCTAAGTCGGAAAAAGTATTGTTTTCAGATGAATCCACCTTTTCTATTTGTATGACCAGCAGACGATTTATTTGTAAGCCAGTTTGGTGTAGATTTCAGAGGAAATGCACCTAACAAAGTGTGAAACATTCTCTGTCCAGCATGGTATGGGGTGGTTTTTCAGCTTTGGAAAAGGGATCCTTGCACTTTATTCCCAATGGAAAAATGATGAACGCAGAGAAGTATCTCAGTATACTGAAAACCAAACTAAAACTAAGCATGAGACTCTTAAAATGCAACTCTTGTCAGCAGGACAGGGTACCTGCCATTGTGCCCAGGTGGTTTCGTCATTCCTCAAACAACTGTACTGGACTGGCCTGGAAACAGTCCAGACCTCAATCCTATCGAAATTTTATGGAAAGGTTTGAAAAAGAGTAGTTCTCAGACGTCCAAAAGATCTTACTGATCTACAAATGTATTCCAATCTGCATGGCACTATGACATCAGTGCCGACTTCTGCAAAAGGCTTGTGCAATCCATGCCCAAGAGACTGGAGATGATTTTGAAAGTCAAAGGACAGTGTATTAAGTACTGACATGCTATTCTCCTTTGCATTTCTGCCTACTACCTTTCTGTACATCGACTTTACTCTCTAACATGAGATTATTCATGCTGATTTCAAATTTTAATGTTAGGGATAAAGACTTTTGGCCACTACTGTATTTATATACAGTAAATCTAACAAAATCAAAAGCAAATTAGTAAGAAAATTTGTAAAGAAATTTTTTTCAGAATATTGAAGATTTTATTTTAAAAAATCTTGTTATATATAAAAGTTATATAAAAATTTGAAAGTTTTTGACAAGTTACAAAAGGTTTTAAAAAATTAGTACATAAAATCAATTTAGTAATAAAGAATCCTCAGTGTGGATCTTACTTTTTGAAATGCTGAAATCTGTTTTGTGACGATCGTTGAGTAGTGGAATTTAAATAAAATGAGTATTGTTTTTTTTCTATAATTGTGAATTTTTTAATGAAACATCATGTATCAAAATTGTGTTAAAATGTTACAAAACAATATTAAAAATAAGAAATCATGATATATATAAGACTAAGAATTCACAAAATCTCTTTTATCAAAATTAGATATGAAATTAATAATTTTCATTTATTCTTTTCACTTGTAAATAAATTAATACTTTTACAAAGCGATTTTTGTCTTTATTCAGTTAAATAATAATAATTATGATTGTTTGGAATTAAAACGCCGTTGGGAAATTTTTGATTGAGAAGTAAGGTCCTTAGAAAATTAAAAATAAATTATTTATCAAGATAAACAGAAATTAAGAAAACTAGTAAATCAAAACATTAAATAATTATATCCATTCTTTAATTTAATTTGTTGAACTAAAGTCAAAGTTTATTGATAATTTACCAATACAAGTTTTTATGTCATTCAACGAAGTATGCACTCTTATTATCTACATACTTTTTTATTTGAGGCCATTTGAATAAAAATTGATGGGCGAGAATCTATTAATTCCTGAAAGGTCATTTGTACAGCATCTTCGAAATCGAATTCTTTTCCTAACAAAAAGTTGTTCAAATTTAGAAATAAATAGTAGTCAGTCGAGGCTAGGTCTGGTGAGTATTGATGATTATGCAGAAATAGAGGTGGGCACGTTTAGCGTTTAAACGACCGTTTAAACGTTTTCGTTTTTTAGGACGTTTAAACGTTTAGTGATTTCTAAACGAGCGTATAATTATTAAGTTTGTATTTCAAAACTAACAACATGAGTTATACTTTTTTGAAACTTTAACCAGGCTGCCTTAGACCTATTCATTTGTAAAGAACACATTGTCCCAATCTATTTAGCTTTTTCGTGGGACTATAAATGCAAAATATG
>MQRK01222385.1:14704-25242 GCA_001938485.1 Girardia tigrina | reverse complement strand
ACGTCTAGTCACAATGTTTCTCTATGAAGTTAGAGATCGTTTAAACGTTTTCTAAACGTTTAATTTGCTAAACGAAGACCGTTTAAACGTTTAGAAAATTTTTAAACGTGCCCACGTCTATGCAGAAGTTCAATTTCAAGTATCTGTAGTTTTGTCACGATCTTAAGTGGAGTATGAGGTTTTGCTTTGTTGTGGAGCAAGATGGGAATCGATCTGTTTAACAAACGCGACTGTTTCTCTTTGAATTTCCGTATCATATTTTCCAATTGATTACAGAAAAAATTTGTTGGCATTAACGAACCAGGTTTTATAAAATCATGATGGATTACCACTGCAGCAGACCACCAAACTCTCAGAATCAACTTATTTTGATAAAGTTTGTGCTCTGGACTGGGTTTTAGTGCTTCATTCGTGTTCACCCACCTATCTTACTTAAAATTTAGAATTATGTTATTTTAATAATAAAGGTCTGTTATTTTAATAAAATTTAATTTATCCTAAAAAAATTAAATATTTATTATCTAGGACTTTCGATCTTGATTTTAATATCATAATTATCCGACCCTAATCTAAAATTTTCTAGAAACCAGAAATATTATTTAATGTTACTGAAGTCAAAATGTTTTATCAAATTAAGAAATAATATTTAATTTTAGTTTAAATTTCAATTTTTCTAAAATTAAAAAATGCTTTTACATAATATTTAAATATTTAATTTTTCACTTAGATTTAATCTTCCTGTTAATCTATTTTATATTTTAAATTATTTAAAACTTGATCAGTGAAATGAAAATTAACTAACTCATCTTAAACAATAAACAAACAGTATTTAATTAAAAAAATCATGTATCTATATGTAGGGCTGCGGAGTTAGACTAAAATTGCCTGACTCCAACTTCTATATTTTTAAAATGTCCGACTCGAACTCCGACTTCGACTGATTTCCCGACTTCCCTAAAAATCCTTAAACTCCGACCCCTTGACTCTGACTGCGACTTCGACTCCGCAGCCCTGCCCATATGTAATATATGCAGAAAGAATTTTATGTAATAAGAATTTTATTCGCCCAGCTTTTGCAATATCAGAGTAAATTGAAATAAGTAACCTTTATTTAAAATAAAATGTTTCTACACATAACAATATTCAAACAAACAGTATTTTTATAAAAAAATAAATATTAAACCAATATTCGATAAATACAATACTTTATTGTATTTCCACAGCCTTTTTGACAAAACTACGTGCATTTCTAATGGATTTTTAGACTACGTGATTTAAAATAATGATACGAACGGCTTAGATAATGAGACCATACTATCTCAATTTACAGTTAAATTGAGCCATTACAGAGTAATCAGTTATTTATACAAATTATTTTAAAAAAACATTTGAAAAAAATAACTAAAGGGGAATTGCTAATTTTTTAACTTTTAAAATTTGATAATTTAGATTCTATTTTGAAAATGGAAAACAGTATCAGATCTCAACCAAAATAAGGTTTTTATATTTTACAGAATATACTTTAATTTTGATCTTTACCTATTTATAATGTGACAACTAAATTACCTAAAATCGAAATTGGTTTCTTGGAAAATTTGAATCGGCCTCTGATTCCAAGGTATTTGCTGCGACAGCCTGCCGACCACAATCTGACAAAGTATTCGACACCGAAGAAGAAAATCAAAACTATTTCCTAAAATTATTTGTGCATTAGTTATTTATTATTAATAATGTTAAGTGATGAATAGATTCAATATAATTTAGAAGTTATTTAAAGATGATAATAAATGTAAAATCACAGATGCTAAAAATTTTGAATGTGATATTTAATACAGATGTTTTTTTATTTGCATATTAGAATTTTGTAGTTCTTGGTATTATAATCATTGAAATACACTTCATTAACCCTTATAATACCGCGACGTAACAAAATGTTACAAAACGGTACCCAGACAAATGCGCTAAAATAAATTTAATAAATGTTTTTGAAAGTATGTAGATTGTTTATTATTAATTCGTTAAGTCTAAAAATATTTTTGAAATATGCATGCGATCAGTAATATTCAGTACTGTCCCATTAGTTTATTTCCTCAGTCTTCCGACTCTCTCTCGATTGACACATATCAACTTCACAACGATATCTATACCTTTCGTAAAGCATTTCGTCCTTTCCATTCTGTGACTTATCGATATTCAAATTATTCAATGTTAATTTGTTTGTTTGTATTTATTTAAAACAAATTAATTTTTATATTTATAAATTTATACATTTTTTAAATTTATATTTTAAAAATATTTTTAGAATTAACGAATTAATAATAAAAAATCAACATATTTTCAAAAACATTTATTACATTTATTTTAGCGCATTTCTCAGTCCGAATTTTTCGGGTCACGGGAAAAACATCTAATCGAATTGCTTATCAAAAAATATTTGTACAATAACACACACAGTTATATAAACACATATATACATACATACACATACAGTGTTACACATCTCACTCTCGTCACAGCGCCTGGCTCTCGGTGTCGACATAAATTTTCAAGCACAACGGCCGATTGAATTCTCGCCTTCGTCCGGAAGCACGTTCCGACAAAACGAAGCCAAACAATCAGTATTTATGACCCTAACGATGGCCGTTGTCCATTCTCGAATCGGTAGGTTTGTTAGCCCTGACCGATGAAATTCACTGCCATTATTTCCGGTACAAAGAGCGCGGAAATTCTGAACGGTTTTCGGAACGTATAATTTAAATTTTATTCATCTGAATTTCTTTTCGTTGGCAAAAATAACCAAAATTATTTTCACCATCATTTTTTTCTCTTTTCCTTTTTAAAAAGAAATAATTCGAAAATATTTTTAAAAAGTCTTTATTTTATATTTAAATTTTCAAAAACTAAAACTTCATCACTGTTAGAATTGATGGGCACTCCATCATCAAAACCAATCGAAGTCATATAAAAACTAATTTAGCTCTAAAAATTTATTTACACGAAAAATTCCACTTTCAACGCACTGAAGCTAAAAAATTAAATCTACATAAACAAACAATTTTTTTTAATTATAATTAACTTTTATAATCAGTTAATTATAAATTTTAATTTGAGGAACAATCTTTTTCTAAAATTTGTTAATGTCAAACCGGAAAATTTTAATTTATTCCTAATTTACTTATAAAATTTAATTTTTCATGATAAATTTTAATTTAACTAATTTAATTACTAAGTAATTTTAATTTTAATTTATTCTTAATTTACTTATAAAATTTAATTTATCATTATAAATTTTAATTTAACTAATTATTTTTTTCTTCATCTAATTATTAAATTTAACTCTCTATCTTATTTAAATTTTAATTTACTTAATTTATTCTTATTTCTTCTATTCTCGTCAATGTTATGTAAATAATCTCATCTTGCATTTCAACTCTAACTCACAAATTTTCTTCTGATGACTTACTCCCTAACATCCCCCCCTTTCTTTAAAAGTTTTGAGTTTCTCAACATTACGTATTATTTGTTTTTTGTTACTATCCTCCAACCGATAACTCCTCTCATGAATATTTTCCACAACTTTATAAGGCCCATCATATTTGTCATCTGATCTTTCTTTACCCATACTTTGTCTCCAAGCTGAAATGCAAGTTGCGTTATCGTTCCTTCAACTTCTCTCCTCCCTTTTGTTGATGATCCCTCTCCCACTATACCACTTTTGTCAGTCGATTTTCCTACCAAAAAGCATTTCTGCCGGGCTTTTTCCTATGGTTTTCTGTCTATTTGCGTTCAACGCAAATTCCACCTCCGGCAGTATATCCGCCTAACTTGTTTTGCCCCTTTCTTTAGTACTCGCGTGGATGTATTCCCTTATGGTACGGAACTGTCTCTCCACCATGCCATTTGTGTTATGATGGTATGGGCTCGAGAATATCAGTTGAATCCCAAATTTTTCCATCAATTCTATTATCCGTTGAGATTCGAAGTTTTTCCCACAGTCTGCATGGATCTCTTTGGGTGCTCCCAATTTTAAGATCCACTTCTTCGGAATTGTCTCCGCTACTGACTGTTCATCTTGTCTCTTTATCGCAGTTAATATTATATATTTGCTCCAATGTCCTATCATGGCCAATATATATTTTTCATTACGTATCGCTTCCTTCCACGGTCCACAAATATCAATGTACACTTTCTCAAATAGTTCCGAAGCGTTTATCTTAATCGTATCTTCCTTCGTTTTCGCTGTATATGTTTTTGTTTGCTGGCATTCTACACATTCGCTAACTACCTCTTTTACCATTTTATGTTCCTCCTCCATATCGACTTTATCTTTCAGATAATGGTAAACTTTCTCCGCTCCTGTGTGGCACAATAGTCGGTGTGTCTGTATAATCAGCTCTCATCTTTTGGTTTCAATATCCATTTCTTCTGTATCTCCCTGGCGTGACTCCTCGTTGTTACTGCTAGCAGTCTTGTTTTCAATTTCCCCGTCTTTTGTTCTTCTTGTGCCATTTGGCACTGAATACATCTGTCGCACTTGCTCCGTGACAACATATCAGCATTTGCATGTAATTTCCCTTTTCGATACACCATCTCTATATCCAAACTACTCAGATAATTTATCCAAGTCTGGAACTGGGGTGTTATAGGTTTTTTCGTATTGACCATAAACGTGATGGCCTTATGATCTGTCCTCAATGTCATACACTAATGTCATACACTAATGCTCATCATGACACTGTCGTTGACATTCTGGCCTCCGAAATTATGGAACACTGCAATGCCGAAATCGATGTCAATCACCGGTGTCCATTTGTACACTCTGCACCCCCTGTAGACTGGCAAGTCTACTTCCCTGAAAAAAGGTGAATTGTTCTTATTGACGTCAAGTGTCCCTTCGATGAAAAAGGTAACTTAGCCTGTGCGAATAATGATAATCTGGAACATTATCGCCATCTAAAAGAATCCATTCACGAAAAATTCAGCGACCATAAAGTGTCATTGTTTACATTCATTGTAGGAGCTTTAGGCACCTGGATCCTGGACAACATCAAAGCTCTCAATGCGATCTTCCTCCCCCACAGAGAGAAAGCCATTGCGCACACCACCATCCGAAGCAATATCCGATGGAGTGCGCGTCAGTGGATCGCATTCAAAGACGGAAGAGACTCCTCCAACCTGACTAAATTCCGTGACGATCCAGTACACAATCCCAGAGCTCCTGCGACTGAAGGCTCAATTTTCGAAGACACAGACGATGAAATCAATGAAGTAGCTGTCGCGGACAGCTTCCAGCATCAAAGAAGTGNGATGAAGCTGAAGAAAAATCAGGCCAACTAAATCAGTTCAAGTCCCGTCTGGGCAGAAAAAAACTCTTGTTTTGAAATAAATTTTTGTATACTAATACTTGATTCCCGAAAGGGAGGTTGATGAGGGAGTGAGGGTGTGCCTGCGTGGCGAAAGGGTCTGTGTGAGGAACACAGACACAGGTTGGTTGGAGAAGGTATCTAACTGCTAATCTATCGAGGAATTCTGTGTGGTGTGTGGAAGCGTTCACTCAATTGAAGGGTTCTGGGAGAGGCCGCTAGTGAAAGAACCCCAGTGGAAACCAGTGGTGGTATAGAGGACGCCTTCGGGCCGATATATGCACCGAATTTATTAATGTATCAACCGGGTTCATATGCCCAACGATCAGGAATACTCATCAAATTCATCATAGCTTGTGATAAAACTATGAATTGCATTAAAAATTTCAGTTTCTTCAGTTATGCAAAGTTAAGGAAATCTTCATGAATAGTGAAATCTTCTTGAATTGATCAAATAAAAGTAAGGAAATGACTGAAATTTGTTATATCGATGATCTCATCACTACATAACGAAAACTAGTTACACTTTATTATTGCATTCCTACCTTTAGTTCGCCTTGCTACTGTCTGGCGAGATAGTGAAACTTTTAAAATTTTTAGCTCGAATTTTAGTTCTTTAAATTGTTTGGTCATCTTAATTGCACATTTTTTCACCGACATTATATACCCTGAATGGTTTTTTGATTTAACTAATTTAATTAAAAGTTTAGAGGAACTAGTAAGGTTCTCAGTATAAAAAAACTTTATTTTTGAAAAAAAACCACAAAATTTTATCACCAAACAAATGGTTTATGTCCAGATGTTGTATATAAGAGGAAGATGAGATATATTTCTTCGTTTTGTGTTTATTCAATTTCCTATTAAAGTTCAGTTTCTTTCTCAAAAAAGGACCGGTCTCAACTGTCCCACATTTCAAGGGAACATTGTTCAAGGAATCGTCGCTGTGCTTCGTCATAATCTGTTTCTTCAACGCACTTGTACTGCAAGAATTGCTACATCAATTAATCTGATCGAATTGATTAGTCGAAAAGAGATTGATTTGATTAAAAGAAAATTCATTGAATTTTATTTCCCGGGAACAATTTCCCCATTGACAATCTCGGTTTCGGAATAATTATCGGACGAATTATTAAAGACGTGTATCCACGAATCGGAATGATTGGAATTTCTAACGACAAATTCTTTATTTTGTTTGTAGAATATCAAATGAATATTTTTAATGCAGCGCAATTTTGAGTCAATAATCGATTGCAATTCGTTCAGTAATTCACTTAATTTTTTCACATTTATTTTGTCTAATTCTCGATTAATAATCAATGAATGAATTTCTTTCATTTTTTTGTCGAAATTAATGTCGATATTCATACTATACGAAGCTAATGGGCGAATTTCGTCATCGATTTTTCTCACTCGAAAATGCGATTTCAAATGATTGCGAATCGCCGTAAAATTTGGTTTAACGTTCTTATTAAACGCAATTTTAATTCGATCCGAATGTCTTACTATCCGATTTAAATTTACAACAGAAAAATCTGTTTTTAATATCGATTTTATTTTTTAATACAACAAAATCCGAATTGATTCGAAAATGAAAATCAATAAATTTTTTGCGCTCGTTTTTATCGACAAATTGAGCGATTTCTTACGGAGCGCGAATAAATTTGATTTCTTCGTCGATTAGTAATTCTTCGTCGTCGTCATCGAGTGAAACATGATCAAATATTTCGATCGATCGGTTGAGATTATCGGTTAAAATGACTAAATCGTCGTAATAATACTCTTGTTGTTGAGGTCATTGGAAAAGCACGAAAATGAAAATAATTTAAATGAAATTTGAAAACATTGAAAGATTCGTAAAATTTTTATTTATGAGGGATTAATTTAAATTTGTATCTCAGCAGAATAATTTATTATTTTTTTAATTTAAAAGGTAAAATATTTTAATGTTAAAATGCTTGGTAAATATTTTAAAATTAAAAATGATATATTATAAAACAACTTTTAAAAATCAAATACGTATTTAAAAATAAAATATGTTTTTAATGTATCTATTAAATATCTTAAAATTAAAAATGATTAGTGTAAGTTTATGCCACTTTCATTATTATCACATTCTGAAGTCATAATTTAATACCACAAAAATTTATTAATATCAACAATTCACATACTTAAACAAATTAATTCAATTATTTCGCGAAAATTAATTTACAATTCTTTTCGATTAAATTCTGAAAATTACCGAAAATTAAACCTTAAATAATTTTACATTTTTTACAAAAAATTTACAAAATCTTTACCTTAAAATAATTTTGCATTTTTTTACAAAAAAATTTTACGAAATTTAAAATGTAAAATACTTTTACATTCTTACGAAATTTTATCATAAAAAATTATTAATTTAAATTTATAATAAGCCCTTTTATTAAAAAAATTATTTCTAAAAATATTAATCCGTTAATTATTTATTTTAAACTTTATTTAAACTTATTCCACTTATAAAATATATTAATTGTTATTAATGTAAACATATTTTAAATACGTATTTATTTTATCATATTTTTACTCTGCATTTTAATTTTCTAATTTATTTCCTTTAAATTTTCAAAACTAAAAAAATAATAAACTAATTTGGCGAAACTTAAAACTTACCCCTCATAATAAGAAAACAATTAAATATTAAATTATTTATAAATAAAAATATATTTACAGTCATAACAATTTATATATTTTAATAGAAGTATGAAACAATTTTGAATAAATGTTAAAATAAATTTTTAGTTTTAATGTGAAAATTATTTAATAAATTTGCAAGATTTAAAAAATTGAATCGAAAAGAATTTAATAGATTAATTGGTGGCGAGATAATTAAATTATCAGAAAAAAATGTTTAAATATTTGAATTGTTGATATTAATAAAGTTTGGTGTTAAAAAAATGAATTCTGATATTGATGTTGCAACCAATTCTCACAAGTAACAAATTGAAAAATTGTGACAATAGTCACGTATACAACCTTGAAAATTAATACATTAAAACAAATTTTCAAAAATTGTTAAATTGTTTTTCTTATTTTTGTAATTTTAATTCTGATAAAATTTACAATACACATTCAATACACATTCACATATCAAACACACAAAAACAATTCATTTACATTTCATACATTAAATTTCATTATACAAATCGAAAGAAATATACACAATCAATTTATTGTTTCTGATTCATGTAATAACTGTTTTATTTATTACTCAACAAAAGAACCATTTAATAATGAGTTGAATTAACAATTATTTGATTTCAATAAATTCATATATTTATATATATATATTTTTTGATACGTTTTGAAAATACGTTTTTTGAAAAATTTTTTTTTTTACGTTTTTTTCTTAAAATTCATTTGTTTTCCACATTTAATTATTAGAAATAAGTGTCTTCACAAAATTTCTTTATAAACTCTATTTTTGGTAAATACTCGTTCATTATTCAGTAAATTACCCTTTTGAGAAGTTGCCATTGTTGAAAATCCTACCGAAAAATATAATGGATGAAAAATGTTGAATTCCAAAAGGCCAACCCAAAATTTGCTTAAAAAGTCCAATTTTGTTATCAAATCTGAAAATCCATATTTAGGTTCATTGATTTTATAATACAAAATAGTTTTTTGATCATGTTTTATGATCAAATAAAGATACAGCTGAACTTGCAATCAAATTCCAATTTTTTGTTAGAAGTAGATTTTTTCTATTCAAATTTCAATAGCGCCAAACCATCAGTTTAAATTAGCAGAATTATTCATAATAATTTTCCATATGAATTATTATTAATTTAATTATCTACTTACAATTGTAATTTCTGGACTGAAGTATTTTCAGCTCGCAATAATTCGGTCTCATCGGACCGAGCGTTCCTCACAGAATCAATCAGTCAGTCAGTCAGTCACAGATCAAGACAAATATATATTTATATTGATTAAAGAAATAAAAAAATATTAATACTATAATATTTTTTATAACTTTTTCCTTTATCAAAAAAATGTAATTATTGCTTGTCTTTATCTGATAAAAAAAACTTAACGATGAATGAAAACTTTACAAAAACATATATTAAATAACTTAAGGATGTATCTTTATACCTGTTAGAAGACTTCGACCCTGTCATAATATTTATTTAAAAGACAATAAAATGAGGAATATCATCAGTATATATATTGATTAATGCCGTCATCAATCTGGGTCAAACATACACTCAATCATTTCACCATACACACTATTTCGGTCGTGACCTATTACACAACAATACAAAGATCACATCTCAAACATTCCATACATAAATTACACAACATACAATTATTAGTTTCGATAATAATTCTCCTCACAATACCTATTGTTGTTAAGGATATTATTAATTGATTAGTAAAATGGTTGACTTTGTCAGTAAATAATTTTAAAAAATATCAGTAATTAAAAAAAAAGAAATGATCAGTAAAAAATGAATAAATGATCAGTAAAAAGTGATTAAATGATCAGTAAATTATAAAAATATTATCAATAAATTGGTTAATCACAATCAGTAAACTTAGAGGAAAATGTAAGTAAAACAATTTATTTAACAACAAAAAATAATTCATTGAATTATTAAAGCTTTCTTTGCTTTTACTGGCCTACCACGCTTTCTTTTCTTTCCAATTGGAACATTCTTTGCTACCGGTGGCGGGTTGCAAAGTTTTAAAACCTACAACTTGTTTGCATCAGAAGTTTTTCAAAAACACAGGACTATTGCGGGTAGATGTTTGCTAGTCAGTACCACGAATTACCACACACCAAAAATTGAACGACTTTTTAAATTGATTAAAGCTTGTCCATCTTTTGTTGATAAACTTATTCAGACCATTTTGTGAAATTGACTCCAAATCACCAGCTGGTATATGGTATATTTCTGTTTCATCATTCTCAACACATGTGATATCTTTTCTCAGTTTTGCCCACTGATCAACAGATGCCCATAACTGTAAGTTGATAGTCGGTTGCTTCGCAAACGTCTTAGAAGTAAGCCTTTGCTTAATCCAGGTCTATGGAGTCGGACTAAAATTGTTCGACTCCGACTCCGACTCCAACTTCGACTCAGTCTTCGACTCCGACTCCTCTTTTGGTCAATTTATATATATATATATATATAT
>MQRK01222384.1:16372-28208 GCA_001938485.1 Girardia tigrina | reverse complement strand
CAATGTGTGTTGTTGTAATTGATTGGAACTACACATAAATCTCTTTTTGTATTAAAGCCAGTAAAAACCGAATTTAAATCGTCTTCTCCATGAAACAACCTAGTTGCAACAAAGTCTGGTAGAACCAGAGACTTTTTTGGGATGCTGATGTGTTCCAAAAAGGTATTTATGTCATCGTTGTCGAACCAATATGACGGATCTGGCAGCCTATCTGCATCTTCAACAACAGTCAAAGTTGCAGGGTCATCCCATCAATTTTTTTTGTTAGTTTTTTTTGCATATTTTTTATTTTTTGGAGCCACAAATCGCGAAGACACACTGGAAGCATCCGAGAATAAGTCATTATCACTATCATTAGCAATCTTTTCTTTTGTTAGGTCGACCGCTGACCCGGTAGATATAAGTCCAAGACTATCATCAAGGTCAACCGGATTGGCAAATTTGGCGACGACAGTTACTCGACTCTCGGTCCTTCCGGATCCCGTAGTCGTAGCAGCATTGTCACATTTACCAGCAACAGTCGGAAAAACCGATCTGGTTGCAGCAACAGTCGGCAGAACCGATCTGGTTGCGTCATTAGACAGAGTCATCATTTTTTTTATATAATCATTGCTATTATTATTTTTTTATATTGACAGTTTTTTTGATAGTGTTCTCAGAGGCAACTTTAATGTCATTCATAGAAAATAGACTTTTGACAATTGCAAAGTTTAATAAAGTGATTTTATGTTCTTTGACAATATTTTGTAACCTAATCTTTAACTTAACATCAGCATCTCTAAGTCTAAATGTGCTATCTACATTGTTTAGTAATTTTAAAGTTTTATATTTTATTTTTGGCTTCTTCGTGATTTTCTTTTTTTAGAGAGTCATGAAGATCCAACGAAATCTCGTCACACAGCAGCCTGACTGCAATGCCATAGCCATTGCACTGTTTGTGACATCTGTCACATATAGATTCTAAGATGTACTCTAACTTCTCTGGAGAGAAGACAGTCGGAGCTCTATGTGTCATGAGCGCTTCTTTCCATGAGGGTGGTGCTGGGATTCCTAATTCAAAGGCCTGTCTATTTAGTTTGTCCAAGAACCAGCGTGGGATGTTCTTTACTCTTTCTATCCCCTCCGCAACACAGTGAATATTTTTTATAAAGGTTGATAAAATTTTATGTCTATGAATCTTTTCTAGAGTTTTAATTGCAGAATCGGTAATTACTATTTTTTTCAGCCGTTACGATGCTGGCAACTGCAGCAGATTGTTTTTTAATTTGGTCATGAATCAATTCGAAAGCGTGTTCAAAATTATCTCTACTGACATGATCTGTTGCAAGAATTGGTGGTAGAAAGAATAGTGGTTTAGTCAAGTCAGATGCGGCTTTTGAAGAATATTTTCAATAATTCGTCAAATTTGATTAAAGAGTCATTTTTATTATCATTTTTAAATTATCATTAAGAAAATTATTAAATATTGACAAATTAATATTTTCATTATTAATAAATTTATTTAAATTTTTTATAAACGATCGATAATTTAAAAAATGAGAAAATAGATCCTGAAAATTTTTGTTAATGAGATTATTTATGTTGTTATTATTTAAAATAGTTAAATTCTTACGATATCCTTCATAAGAATCATTCAAACCGTCTATTTCCTTTGCTCCATTATCCGGTCGGTCGGTCGAATATCGGTCGATTTCTCCGGTGTCCCTTGGTCATGTCCACAAATCGGGGCACCAGTATGATCGCACGCGTTTGGACTTTCTGAAAAGTCTTCCATTCGGCATGGGTTCATTGCGACTCGTTCTCCGTTGCTTAATTTGTCAAACTTTATGGATTTTAAAGTTATATCCAGAAACTCTACGGCCACCACATTTAATAATTCGATATTTTTATTATTAAAGTGGTTAACCGGCATTTAATTAATTATTTCGACCATTTCTTTAGTAAAAGGCGAAAAGACCTTGAGTGAAAGGCCTGCAAAAATAGGTTTTGAATTTTTTTCTATTTTTTTTTGAATTATTTTTTTTCCCGGACAGACTGACAGATCGACAACAACTGAAGTTTATAAAAACGTGGTAAAATTTAATAGTTATTAATAACATAATAAATTTATTATAAATTATGGAAGGAATAAATCCAAAACATTTCTATTTAATATAGTTAAAACATTTGTGGATAATCGTAAAATGTCTGTAGCAAAAAAGATTTTTTCTAATTTACTAATTTTATAAAATTATATTATATTTATATTATACATAAATAGACTTTAGGTGCCATAAAGAATGGAAAAATACAATTTAAAACACAAATTTAAATTTTGTGAACTTATTTTATTGAAATATTTGTTGATAAAAATTTTTAATAAAAAATATGAGTCATATTATCTCGATTTAAATCTTGGGAATATAAATAATTATTTATTATTATAATCTTTATTACAATGAAAGGTATTCAAAAATAACACAATTTCACTAAAGATACAGAGAGCACTGAGGTCGCTCGCAAAACAATAGGATCTCGAACTAAATGATGACCAGTTTGGTGTACTCCTTATCGAGGTAGACGGTTGGGTTTGAAGGTATGCATGTGGAATGTGAGAGATTTCAATTATCAAAATAACTTTAAGTATCACAAAAACACTATAAAAGTAGGTTCCTGGACGTTTCCTCACTTGTCATTTGCTCACATGGAGACTTGCTCATACGGACATTTCCTCACATGTACATTTCCTCACACGGAAAAAAATTCAGTGAAAAGAATGCTGATAATGATTCTTTCCGCTCACCAGTAAATATTTTTAATTAATAAATATTTTCCTCACACTTATGTTTCCTCATTTCCTATTTTATTATTAAATTGATTATATTTTAAATTCAAAAATTTTATGAACTTCCCAAAGCGCCTAACACAGAGTATTAGTGCTGATGTTAAAACTGACTGAAATATTGATAAATATTTTTGTATTTTAAATTTGTGATTGTATTTCAAAAATAAAAATAATATTTTTATATTAAATAAAATAATTTATAATCGAATGATTTAAAGTCAAAGAAAAATATTTAGGAATTGAAATTTTAAAATATTTTTAAAGATCTAAATTTATGCAAAATTGAATAAAATAACATATTTATATATTTATCGATATTATGAGGAACAATATTTTAATTTCATAATCCAGATCTCAAAATTCTAAATACAAATAATAAATTTGTTTTGATAATGAAAATTGTAGTAGAAATAAAGTTTACAAAATTATGACTTCACACATACTGTTTCCAATGAACAAGAACCGCAGTCAACATAATCCCCAAGAAACAAATATTGATTCTCCATAATTTTGAAATATTCTCATGAAATCATACCATTGACCCTGAAAGTCTCCACAAATTTTAGTAGGTGCTGAAATTTCGTCAGTTTCTTTGATATGCAATCCCTGATCGGAAATTCTTATATGATTATCTTCAAATGTCTTTATAAAATAATCCACATTAAAATATAGTGAAATGGTAAAGTTATCTGTTCTTTTAAATTATACATTCAATTTCAGTAAATGAATATTTTTAACGAAAAAAATTGATATTTGCTTCATAATTTTTATTAACTATCAAAACTTCTATATAAATTGATGCATTAAAACAATGCAAACAATCTTTATAAATATTTTTAATCTACATTTTTCCAAAAATTTCACAAATTTACATTTATAAAAAACTAAATTAACTAATACACAAAATTTCTCAACCATTAAAATTTTTTAATTTATTTTATTTTTTCTTTTTTAATATTCTCAAACAATTTTTGAGTAATCCTTAATATTTCCTATAGAATTTAAAAATTCTAAAAATCTTCTTAACTTTTATCACACTTTAGTTGTTTGAATTCGACTATAGATTTACTTTTATCTGGATCTGTTTTATTACTTTCTCTATTAATGATATAAGTTTTGACGACCCGAGTTATATGACTCGACTCACGTCGCGACTTAAGTCCTCCAAACAACTCGACTCGGAATCGACTCGAAAAATTATTAACTGACTGGACTTGTGACTCCATTTACATTTAATAACATAATTTGGGGTTCGCTGGTTTCACATACACGGCGTCGCCTGCTCACAGTTCTAAATTTGTCACTAACCTCACTAAACCTAGGGGAACCTTAGAGAAATCTTTTGGCAACAGCAGCCGCCTCTGCTGCACTAAAAAAATCAATGCCTGATTTATGCCAGCGGAATTTGTAGTGGTGTTGTACCGTGCAAGCATATCATCAATTGGCCTCCAAGTCCTCGCTGCCATGCGCTTGATTGTTCGTTGACAGTGCTAGAAGATTCCGTTTCCGCTCACTCGACTTGCTCAACTGAAAAGGCTCTCTACTCCCGTTCTAGTCAACAATTTTTAAATTACTGTACTTTACTTGCACGAGGACCAACCGAAATAGCCCCGACTGGTCGCGAAATTGTCCATTTATAGCTCTTAGGGGGAACCAAATTCAATAATTACTGTTTTGAGCGCAGCGCACAGCTCCTCATCGTTTTCGTATCTGGTTTTTCACATAGAGAAGCGTCCTAGTCTGCATTCCACCAACGCCATGAAATTCCACTCGGTGGTGTGTGTTATGTCCATTGGGATTCTTTTCCATGTTTCTAAGACTAATTCACCCTTCTCCCATTTCAGCTCCGCTGAATCTATCGATCCATAAAAAGAACAATCATTCGCGAATGGTCGAATTTGACCCCAAAGCTTCCTTGTCAGAAACTTCATTCGTCTCACTCCGACGTGGTTGATTTTTTGGTGTGTTTCTAGGCTGTCTAGCGACCAATGTTCCATCTCGATCCTTGCCGCCGCCACTCCTAACAGCACCTCTACTGACGACAACCATTCACTTGGTACGCGCGTACGCCGATGTGCTTTGTTTTCTGCTGAACTAATTAACTTCCACTTCACATCCAGTCGTTCTTCTTGAATAATCTTCTCGATGATTTGACCAGTCCATTGCCCATCAACGCATTTTCATCCCTCGGATTACTGTAGCAGAGTCAATGATAATGTCGAACTTGTTTATTTCACATACTACCGGCACTTTAACCACTTCATTCGCTGTCTCAAACTCTGACATATTTATTTAAGCTGCATCGTCCTCCTTGCGCAACCTTGAAGCATCCTCGACCACTTCTCCCCGATTTCTAGAGAGATTCCGGTTGCTATAGAGCTCGCATCGCCCCACACTCGATCCGGTTTATAGTCTAATACGTCCCATCTACCGGTCACCGGATTCTCGCCCTCCATCCGCTTTTCTAACTTCTTTACGACTTCCACCACGTGTGGGTCAAGAGGTTCATCCAATCCGCGTCTGCTGGTCATCCTCTTGAGAAAACGACACACTGACCTTTATCAGCTGCCAACATGGAATGGCCTACTAATTAGCCGACTCAGAAGAACAGAGTCCACAGCGTCAGTCAATCTGGTGGCACTGAATACTGAATCTGAACCATCGCAGCTCTCCTGTAACTTCCCACACTACGAACCCGAGCACTCTTCCTCCTTTTGATTTCCACTGGTGGTTTAGATTCAAGGCAAAAACTGTCGAAAAAAGTCACGACCTACTCTACGTACACTTTGTTAGTGGCGACTATGACTTCATCATAATATGAATCAATTGTGTAAAAGAGCTAACTGAAAACGTGTTTCAGTTAACTCCTTTAACGTAACAAAATAATAAAGATAAATATGTATAAAACTTTTATTTTACACAATATAAATAGTTATGTGTGATTGATTAATTATTAAATATTGTTTGTTTAAATAATATATAGTTTTGTACGCAATTTGAAATATAGTTTTGATTTGACTTTGAGAATGGATTTTAAAGAAATCAAAAACGTAACTGGCGACCACGCCGAAAATATCAATGCAATTACGAGAAGCCAACAAAGAAATATTTTACTTGCGTCACTGCCGAAGAAGACTCAAGAAATTCTCAATTTCAATGTTCGTAAGTTTGAGGGTAGAGATTCGCAAGAAGCGGGAAAATGGATAAAGGATATCGAGGAATGGCTGTCATTAAATGACTTGCCTTTGGTGAGTGCATTTGATTTATTATTGTCTGAAGAAGCTGGGGAATTATGGAAGGATTCAAAAACGGATGAAATGACTCAGGTGGAAGCTCGAGAATGGTTTCGTGACACATTTATGATGAAGATGTCAATCATAGATAATTTCATGGAACTGGCGTATGTCAAGCAAGAGTCAAAAGAGAGATTTACCACGTTTGAAATTCGGGTAAAGAAACTAATTAACAGTGTTTTAGACTCAGAGTTGAATCTGGAACAAATTTAAAATGATTTTTTAACGAAAGGGGTGCGTAGTACCGGTCTGAGGGATTCACTGGCTCTGAAACCGGAAATGAAGAGCCATTAAATCTTAATATATATATATATATATATAAAAGAGACAAATTAATAGTCAACCCCATAAAATTTTAGGTTTTTTACAGAAGATTTTGCTTAAATGTTTCAAATTCGCATGTACATATAAAATTTCTTACTTTTACAAGGAAAGAGATATTAAAAGACAGTAACAACTATTTAGTAGTTTTTTTTCCAAGATTTAAAAGAAATTTACATAATGAATATCCGTTTAATAAATAATGCATTAAAGTCAAAATTTGGTATTGCCACCTTTTTGATTCGCTTGTCGTGGGGGAGTTCGAACGGCCGACCTCACCGGGATGATCGGAGGAGACGACTCATGCCTTGGTGATGTGAATCGCTTGCGGGATCCGGTAAATTATTGATTTTAACGATGTCTTTTTCCTTTCTTTTGACGTCGGACAATGTCTCCGAACCTCAATTGTTGAAATACACTCGAGAATTCGAACGTACGGATATCCGTCTACCGCTTTCGAAAAAGACACTCGAACCGTAAGGCTTCACATTTCTATCATTGTCGACTGGAAGCGTTCACGCAGACAAATTCATTTCAATGAAAAATTCAAGTTCAACAAGACTATCAAATGCTGAATCGTCACCATTACCAAAGGAGAAAAATTTCACATTAAGCAAAAAGTCAAAGAAATATAATCAGTCAATACAGGAGGACTTTTTTTAACAATATTTGATAATTTTGAAGTCATTTCAAAATGTTGCGGTTATAGTAATAATATTCGCCGAATATTTATAATACGAAACTTTATAATGGGAATGTCGATTCAACGAAATAATTCAAATAATTGTCCCAAAAATTCTTGGACTTCTCATCGATCAAACGAATTAAAACAGGAGAATCGACATACAATGTCGTATAAAACGAAATCGAATTATGACGAATCAAATATTACCGCAAAAACTTTCAAGAAATGTATTTTAGTGTCGTATTTTTATTTGTTTGGGTTTATGAATCGTTTTATGTAACAGTTCCGAAGGATCTCGTTTTAGTATTTCGAGAATCGTTTTTTATCGTGGTTCTGAGATAATTTTTCTTTGATGAGAAATTTATGAATTATCAATTTATTTGTCGATAATAATATTTGTATTGAGAAAAGAAAAAAAAACCAAAATGGCACAAAATTAAATAATAAAAAAATGTATACCAGCAAAAAATTATGTAAAAACCACGTTGTTGTGGCAATTGTATTTTGTAAAAAAATTATGTTCGGACTTTCGGTCGTTTTGATTGGCCAGTTATTTTTTAAACTTTTTTTTCTAGAAATTGATTGTTTAAATCGATCAATTATGGAAATTAAGCGCAATTATAATTTAATTTAAAATTGTTAATATTGCAGACATTGTTGATGAAATAAAAATTTGGCGAGAATTCTTTTTTAATTTGATTAGAGCCGCCATGATTGGTGATAGAATTTTAAAATTTGTGAAATTAGATAATGATGAAGAGTTGAAGGAGAGCAGCTTGATGTTGTGGAGACGATTGATGGAGTTTTTCTTGTGGAATTTTGATGTTCAACAACCCTTTATTCAGGATGAATTGTTTGGACAAATCTAAGGCGCTTTGTTAAGGTGGTTTTGAGATGTGAAAGGTTTCGTGAGGTTGGTGGAGGCGTGCTCTGCGTCCTGATTTCATTCGCCTACGGACATCAGTTGCACGATCGCTGTCTCGTTGATTCATTTGTGCAAGGTCGATAGTTTTTTCGGTTGGTTCGAGGGCTGTTTGGATATGTTGAATGAGGAGATCAGAGAGTTGATCAAGGACGAAATGTGGCCGAATCTCTTGAAGATGATTTGCGTTTCCTCAAAAACAAATCAGCAGGCCGATTCCAGTGAGTTCAGATCTTCTCCCCCCATCGTCCCGGAAACACCGAACTCTAAGTCCCGGGAAGCCGCCACCGCGTTGCACCCATTTGTGCACCAACATCACCTTTTGCTGCAATAATCGCTAGTACTCGCTGTGGCAGTGACTCAATCAACTTTCGACAAGTATCCGTGATAGAAGGATCGCTGATCCAAGCAGACAAGAGAGAGGTGACGAGCCCTTCTTTAGCGGAGATTGTTTCCTTTCGTAGCATGCGCTTGACAATAGCCCAGAAGGTCTCAATCGGGTTGAGGCCTGGGTTATTGCCCGGCCATGGTTAAACTGCAACATGATTTGCGGTGAAGCATTGCATGGATTTCCTGCTGGTGTGTCAAGGTTCCCCATTTTGCATAAATACGAAATCACCAGTAGGAAACCACTCATGAGCTTGGTGAATCATCTGAGTTGTGAGATCTTCACATACTGGTAGGAGTTCATAGTTCTCTACAACATGTAACCTGTTACAACCTTTTGCAATTATCATGGATCACACCAACTTTGTATGGAATTTTGCTGTTTGCTTTGTCGGGATTTTCCTTCCACATTCATGCCAGACACGAGGTATAGATGCTGCTTACACTGAAAGGAGGACTCGTCTGAAAAACAAACTTTTGACTAATCCTTGATACTCCAACCAGCATGATCATTGGCCCATTGGAGATGTTTCTTGCGCATTGCAGCAGTCAGTAAAGGCTTAGGAACTGGTTTTACACTCACAACTCCTTGTTCATTGAGTCTACTTTGTACTGTTTTGTAGGACACACTTGACAATCCAGTGGTTTGAAGTGCACCAGCAAATTGATGTGAAGTTGTTTGGGAGTTATGCAGCACAAGTCGATGAATTTGGCGGTTTGTCTGCAAGGATGTTGCTCTTTTACGTCCACATCGCCAATTTTGAGAAGTACTGGAAGTATCTTGTTTCTTGATACGCTGAATGGTCCTAGTACAGACTCCAATATGATTTGCGATTTCACCAATTGAATGTCTGCCACCTTTAAGAAGAGCAAGAATAGCAGTCTTTTGGGACTCTGTTGTATCTTTCTTCTTTCTCATTTCAGAAACAAGTAAATAAATGAAATATGATTATGTTTCTCAGGACTAATGGGAAAATGACCTGTTTCATACCCAGTAACTGGTTATTTCCATGTAAATAAATTTATCTTCTTTATGTTTATTTACATGTTTCTCAGGACTAATGGGAAAATGACCTGTTTCATACCCAGTAACTGGTTATTTCCATGTAAATAAATTTATCTTCTTTATGTTTATTTACATGTTTCTCAGGACTAATGGGAAAATGACCTGTTTCATACCCAGTAACTGGTTATTTCCATGTAAATAAATTTATCTTCTTGTTACCAATCCATAAAAGCTTTCATGATGAAACAAGTGTTAGTTTGTGTGAAGCGTTATTAGTTTATCAATTAGATAAATCTATCATTTTCAAAATTATGCAATCATAATTGTCACTATTGGTCATGATAACAATAATGTGCTATGCCAGGTAAATTTATTTATTAGTTTCAAAATGAATGAAATATAAATAAATGAACATCTGTTATTGTGTTTTTAAATCTTTTTCCTTGTAAAAGTAAGAAATTTTATATGCACATGCGAATTTGAAACATTTAAACAAAAGCTTCTGTAAAAGACCTAAAATTTTATTGGTTGACTATTAATTTGTCCCCTACTATATATATATATATATATATATATATATTATTGAGTCTTGTGCACGAAAGTTTAATATTTTGAAAATATAATTTGATTAAAGCTTTTTTATATAATTATTGGACATGTTTCGATGCTTATAAGAACAATAAGTAGTGTCAAAGTAATCTCTGTCACGTCCAAAGTTTCCTATCAAGTAAATCGAAAACAGTTTATGGTTTGTAATTTAATCTGGTATATAAATTCAATTGTCACAAGTGTTCTGGATCACTTGTTATGGTCATCCAAAGTTTGGAAACAAAATATCGTAAAATGCAGATTAGTGTTCTTCTTAACTTTGGCCTGCTTAATTTTTTTCTCTTTTTAGCTGAGACTCTTCTTTCAATATAAGTTCATTTACACTGTTGTTTTATATAGAATACTCAATATAGAATACTCAATATCCAGGCCTTACATCATAAGAGAAAATATTTATGGGCCTCTAAACTTGCTGAAAATGACGAAAGTGCAATTTCTAGGCCAACTTCAGAGCTTCACTTATCTGATTAAGAGTGAGTCGATTTGAAATGTCGCATGTCTTCCACATCCATCATATACTGTAATTAAGAGACTAAAGAAAGTGTCTTATTTTTAATGACCGAGTTATTCAAACAAATAAGTGTTACGACTGATCCACGACTTCCCTTGAGCACCAAAGAATAGGGAATAGTCTAGCTCGACTATTCCCCAATATGTTTAAATAGGCCCCATTCAACAATCAACCCCGTGAACCACAGAGGCCCAGGGATCTCATGTCGAACGGAGCCCGAGTCCACTCTCTCACCAAAACACCTTGGAAGCCGCGAACCTTTAAAGAAAAACATAATTAAAACGAGAAAATTCTTAATTAATTAACTTACCAGTATGATTCAGAGCGAATCATTAAAGAGCGATACTTACAATTATGTATCGCCAAGTTTTGAGTTTAGATAATTATAATCAGTCGAAAAAAATCAGTCGTTTTCTTTCGCAACGAAAATAAGTAATTTGTCTAATTTGAAAAATCAAGAAATAATGTATTTATCTTTCAAAACAGTTGCCAAAATAAAGTAAGAAAACAAATTTTTACATAATAAAATTAATTAAATTTAACAAATATTTTCAATAAAATTCTTTTAAACTCCGATTGGAGATACTGATATGGGTAGATTTCCGAAGTTTGACTAAATTTGGAAACGAAATTAAGTTATAAATAACAATATGTGATTTAAATATATAATTATATTTACATGTTTAAAATTTTTCTTGTTAATGATAAAAAATGAAATTATTTTTTATATTCATTAATGAATTATTAACTTTACAATTTAAAGTTAAATTTAAAGTTTAAACTATTGAAAATCGTTATTTGATTTTTTTATTCAATGTAAGTTATCTACATTTGTGGAATTGTATCGCGGGCCGTAGTTTGGAGACCCCTGGTTTAGGCTTACATATTTGTTTTTCGAAGCTTCTGGTCGTCGAAATCCGACTTGAAAACGTTCATATTCTATTTCCATTTGATTTTGTTCTTTTTTAAAATGTTCCACTATTTTAAAAATTGAGGGATGGTGGCACTCCTCGGTTTGATGAAAGGCTCCATGCTAACCTTCTACTGAATTATTTGTACGCGGAAAATCACCATTAACTGTAAAAAATTATTAACTATAAAAATTTTCCAAACGTTAAATGGAAACATCGGTACTATTATCAAAAAATATTTTTACTGTAAAGTTTTTTTGACTCTCAAAATTAATTCATTTGAGAATTAGTTATGTTAGGAATTAAAACAAATATTTCAAAAGTGGGCGCTTTTGTCGGGGTACTGGAATAAATATACGTTTAAAAT
>MQRK01222384.1:0-13737 GCA_001938485.1 Girardia tigrina | reverse complement strand
ATTGATATATATTAGTTGATCTATTAAATCCATTGATAAATTAAAACAAATATAATTTTTTACCTGAATTTTTATGATTTCATATTAATTATTATTTTGGACATTTCCCTTGTAGGGGAGAAGATTTACGAAATTTTGTTGATTTGAAAATTTTCTTTGAGTAAATTATAAGTAATACCCAACCATTTTTTTTAATTTCTTTTTCTCTAAATGAGTATTATCAACTAAATAGTTGCAAGTAGAATGTAAAATCATCCAAAGCGGTAGTGAATTTGATAGTTGAAAATAGAATATAAAATCATCTAAAACAGTAATGAATTATCTCAAATTCACAGTTTAGAATTAGAAAAACGATTATTTTTTAGTGATAATTTTCTGATAGATAATAATGTAAAATGAGTAGTATTAATTTGGTTTTATACGATCTTAGTTATTTTAGTTTTATTATTGAAATAGATACGAATTTTAATAGCTAGGCCTAAAATTATAAGAAGTTTATGAATTGAGCAATTTACAGACTCGTAATAAATTAGGCCAAGTATGGACCGATAGAAACGGTAGATTCAGAGTGGAATTGGTTGAAACTGCTGTTGATTATCGATCTCCTAATAATATAATGATCATTAATAGTGACTCCTATACGATATACTCTAATACAATGCGTCTTTCAGTTGCGAAATGTCATACACGGTGCCACAAGTTGTTAAATACACAACATACAAGTGTAATAAATCACATTCAAACACAACACTGCCGTAAATTCTACATTACATAATACACATAATAATAAATGGTAAGAGTCTAATAAAGTCATCCCCGAGCGACGCTCAGCTAGGCAGGGGGCCCATAGCCTGTCCCGTCTTGAGCCGAACCCGAAGGTCCTCCAGACTCTTCACTGTTAGACAGATGTTGAGCGAGGAGAGACGTCCGACCCAAGTGAAATAAATAAATAAGAATTAAGTTAAGCGTCAGAATTTGAGATCGGGTTGTGGTTGATCCTTAACCAACCACTGGGGGCTCCGAGCACTTAAAAGTGTTGTGAACAAAAAGGTCGTGACACATGTGATTTCTTTGTTATTTGGTGAGGGATTTAAATGTGAATTAACCAATTAGATTATTAGCTTTGTTGTTTTTCTGTATGTTGTAAAAATGTATGTTTATGTATATAGGAATATGATTACTTGTATTTGTGAGTGTGAAAATCAAGCAAATGCGATTGGGTTGTGTGTTTAATTTTTGTGTTGTTTTTATTGAAAAAAATTTATTAAATTAAAATTAACTGTTTTGTTTTAATAAAAAAAATCGATCAACTTGTCAGTGATTAAAGTCGAAAAAAATTTAAAAATAAATTTTTTCAAACAAAAATTCTTGTGCTTTATTTTTAAAAAAATTGATATTTGTTTATTGCAGAGGTGTCCAAACTACGGCCCGCGGGCCAAACCCGGCCCGCCAAATATTTTGAAAAATTATGTAAAATAAAAATGGCGTGGCTCGTCGGTAATAGATCTCGCGCGGATAAAAAGCGCATTCGGTTAGAATGAGCACGATATTACGCACTAAAAAGTACATTCTTGCTTATAATTGGTGTTTCCAATTTGAATCCTAACTACGAAGAAACTCTCCAGGAAAAAACCCAGTTCCACCACTCCCATTAAAAGCTGCGTGAAATAATTTTATAATATAATTTAGATATTTTTGTTTAGTATTGTTATCTGTAATTTACTATAAAAAATAAAATTCAATTCTGCATTAAGTACTTGTAATAAGGTTTTTAATTCGCACATTTACAATTCTTGGCCCCCGATAATGAATTTAAATACCAAACTGGCCCTCGTAGCAAAAAGTTTGGACACCTCTGGTTTATTGTATCCCATTTTGAAGAAAAAAATTTACAACGATTTAAATATGAATATAAATTCACAACCTATTTAAATTACACTGAGAAACCTATGGTGAAAAAAATCCAATTATTGATTAAACGATTTTGTTAACACACTTCATCGAAAATTAAATCCGTAATCGATAATCCGTACGATAATAGATTCATTGAATAATAAACATAAAATATCGAATTATTTCTTGTCTCAATCGACCGGGTTGTCTTATTCACAGAAATTCGATGTTGAGTTGGAGAAAGGTGGATAGATAGATTGATGAAATCGACGAGAAAAACGTTCTCAAATTGACGGTGCTGAGTAGTCTGACAACAAATCTATTTGACAATGATGACTGCAGTCATTTCAGTGATCGAATGCAAAAAGATATTTTCTTTCTCCTTCGATTTAAAAAAGACACGGTCTCCGCAACATATATAAAATATTATATTATTATTGATATTGGTTAAGAAAATAGAAAAGATGGGATGTTGTGAGTATTAAAAACACTATTTGGATTTTTAATACATTTATTTGTATCACAACTTGAATTGCGACTAGTTCAATTCTCCATAAAACTTTCGTAGTTAGTCATCGTTCTTGATTGATAAAATTAATTCTACTTCTAAACATCTTATTATTTAAACAATTTATTATTATTACTTATTGTTAAAACTTATTTTCAATTCGATTTTAAAATAATATATAATATGAATTACAAAAATAATTTTAATTATTCAAAAAATATTTTAGATATTTAATTTAATTTTAAAGTTAGTTATTTAAATTTTAAAATTGAATAAATGATTCGACGTTTTAAAATATTTAAAATATCAATCTTCCATCTGGGTAGGAGAAACACAATTTTAAAACAACATACGAAACAACATTCAAATTACTCCTCACAGTGATACTGAAAAAAAAATTAAAAATTATTTTAAACTAATTAAAAAATTAAACACTTGTTTATATATTAACAATTTCTAATGTTAATAATTTTTATGTTAATATATTTGGAACGAACATTTATCGTTTTTCTTTACTGTTTACTTTTTATTCGTGAGTCAACTTTTGAATCAACTTTTGAATCAACTGAATCAACTTTTATTCGTGAGACAAGTGTTTCGCTGAACGGCAGCCGTTATAGTATTGATTCAATAAAAAACATACGGGATCCCACCGGCCGTACATTCGGATCATCGAATAACGAGCCGGTCTCACTAACCGCAATTCCGTGCGCTGCCGACTGCAATAGAGTCGAAGAGTCGGGACGGGAATTTAACACCTATCGACGCACCAACCGGTGGCCATCGAGCCCGACCGGTTCGTGGCGCCCACTCAACCGACCGACTTCCTCCCCGAAAACTTCCCACACAATAAATATATACTGACCACCATTGCTCGGCACGGGGGCCAGCACCTTAGGGAGGAAACGATAAATTTAGTCAAATTATTTCAAAATTTTTTATTTTAAGAATAATGTGTAGGTTCAACTCACAAATCTTAAAATCAATATAAAATGTAGTGACCTACAGTCACAGATTTTAACTATATATAAGTAAAATTAAATATATTTATAAATATATAGATAGATATATCACGACCCTTTTGTTAGTAACATTTTCAAAAGCTCTGAGCCCCCAGTGATTGTTAAGGTGTCTAGTTTAAACCCAACTTCAATTTAAACTTTACTTATAACTCATTCAACTATTCACCTAATTTACTGTATCTTTGGGTCGGACGTCTCTTCTCGCTCGACATCTGCCTGGCAGTGAAGAGTCCGAAGGACCTTCGGTTTCGAGTCAAGGCGGGATGGGCTATGGGCCCCCCACCTAGCGGAGTGTCGCTCGGGAATGATGTTTTCCTAAACTATAACTTGATACTTTATATCATCTATTATTATGTTTAATGTGTACTATGAAACTTATGGCAATGTTGTGTCTGCGTGTGAACTTGGTGCATCTGTTTGTTGTGTTTTAATAACCTGTGGCACTGTTGTTTTTTAACTTAGAGCAGAATATGCGCTTCATTAGAATTCAATTGTGTGCTGAGAACCCTTTATCATAGAATCAACATTATAGAATTAACATTGCGGAACTGACCCTATAGATTCAATCTTATAAAACCAGTCATTAACAATTTTTATTTATCAACGTTATAGAATAAACGACCAAAAGCAGCTTTTACTAATTATTCTTATATCTCATCTTATACTAAGTCAGCATTATTTCTCAAATATCATGATAATTATATCGATAAATATCAGAGTTCAACACTAGATAATTTTCTACGGAACGACTCCTTGAAGAAACTCGAACTTTCAACTATTGAAAATAAATGATATTCACAATAGAATTTTTTAGTGGATGAATTAAAGTAAATAACTAGAATTCGATTATAAACTTCGTCAATACAATTCAATGATAAAAATTCAATATCAAAATCAATCCTCGATAAATTCGATTATCAAATCCGCTTGTTTAAAATGCCCAAATTACATCCTGACCTTGGGGCACTTTTTCAATTCTTAAGAAAAGTTTTAATCAAAATTTCTTAACTTATTTTGTAATGAAATAACCGCATAGATAGAGGAGGTAATTCTTTTCATTTTATTAACCTCATTTCCTAATCTCAACTTTCACTCCTTATAGTATATACAAACAAACCTAACTACATTTATTCGATAAGCTTTGAATCCACGATAAATAAATTTTTACGGTCTTAGTTCATAAACTATAAATTAAACTCCCTATTTATAAATTATAATCGAAAACTGCGTTCCTATTTATCATATAAACCATCAAAATCTTAATCACCATACTTAATAATTAATACTCAACCATGATTAATATAAAACTTCACTCCTCACAATATTAATTATCTATATAAAAACACCAACAAAAGTGACTCAAATCGTAAAGTAAATTATATTTGGAATTTAAAATGTTCTCTTGAATGTTCGGTCGTTCGACACGGGTCACCGAAACCACCTCTACGATAATCGGGTCGGTGTGATTACCGACACTCTTCCACTGTGCGTTTGAACGCAGATTCTCTTTGGGCATAGTAAATGAGTACGGCGAAGTGATTCACGCTACGACAGTAATAAAAAGGGTGTCTTGAAAATTACTCATAAATATTAAATCGTGTAAGAAAATAAAATCGTCATTTAAAAATGTTTATTAATTAATAAGTAATATATACACAGAAATTAAAATTATTATGATCGTTAAACGCTGTTAATAGGATATCTCGGTCGGAATTTCGGTCTCGTTAAGTATTTTCTCTTCGTCCGATTAGGTCCTTGTCGCATGTCGTCTCGTACGTCGATAATATCTTGCTATCGTCTTCGAATTAACCTTCAAAATTATTCTCGGAAACTATTGCAAATCGTCTTTTGTTTTGTTTTATTTGTTTTTTTGGTTAAATTGTGTAGTCTTATTGTTCTCAAGATATTTGAAATGTTCTTCTTTTGTTATTAAAAGGTTCTCGTAAAAGGTTCGAATTAATGTCGGGCTGGTCGTTTCTTATATAGGGTTGAAGAGACACCCTTTTATTTGATTCTATCCAATTATCTAGTGCCAACTAATGGTCTAGAGTTTTCTATGCTGCCGATTGGTCAATCCGAGTAGGTGTGTTCATGAAATAATTTTTTTTAATTTTGAAATTTTTCTTATATTATAGGAATCGGTGACTGTGTGTCTTGGCGTGTCTGAAATTCCTGGAGACATGCAGGTCCGTGAATCATGGACGCGCGATTATTTTCAGGCAAATCGCTGACTCATGGTAATTTTTAATTGGGCTTTGTTCTTTTTAATTAATTTATATATCTTTACAGGGGTATAACTTTTCAGGGGAACATCTCACAGCTTTGCCGATTTCGTTCAGGGCCTTGTTGTCTTCGGGGCTACAAATGGAGGGTCTGTTGACCTCGTAGTGTTAACGGATTGCCTTGGAAGTAACTTTATTAATTCTTGACCTCTTTTAATTAATTAATTTTCTTTTTAAAGCTGTTAGTGCCTTTCTCAATCTTCCGGAGCACAACCATTTACTCTCAGGGATGTATCTCACTCCACTCTACTTGGTGTGAAGCATTTGTTCATTTTCTCTTACCGGGTACGTTTTTATTCCGTTTATTTATTTTCTTGGTGGATTGTTTTTAGTCTTATCTCGGTGTACAACATTCCTCTGGGTGATCGGGAGTATCTCAAACTTAAGTTGTAATGTTATGGTTTCTAAATATATGTATTATTCTTGTGATTTTCGCTTTTTCTCTCTTTGTTAATTGTTTTATAGTTGATAGTTGATATTGGACCGTAGTGTTATAATTAAATAGTGTTCTTTCTTTTATTTTCTCTTCTTATTTTTATAATTCTAATTTCAATTTCTCGACCGCAACAGATAGATAGATTTTTAAAAAATCAATAATATCATCAAGCAATGTCAAACAAATTATAAATAATTACAAGATAATATTATTTTTGTATCCAGTATCTTGGATTCAATTATCAAATTCAAATAGGAATAAAAAATACAGACATCCTGAGAAGTCAGTAATTTATTTAGAACTACTTATGATCATTGAACAGTTCATTCTTACACTTATTGAAAATATCAATCTCAGTTTCATTTCATCTAATCTCAACTGCATTTGTCGTCATCTGCAGTTATCAATAACAACAACAATTCCACAAAACCTAACAATCAATTCTTATACCAAGAATTTCTCTCGAGCTCGATTAACAATACCAATTGCAATCCGAATTATTTGACTGCCGAGTCTTCTGCCAATCATGTTGACGATCAGGTCAATTATATCATCAATAACTATTCCAACAATTACTCGAATTTTCTTTCTGGTAGTCAATTATATTGTTATACAATATAGTTTAGTTAAAATTTATTCTTTACATTTTTACGTAAAAGCAAATCATTACAGGAAAGAAGTTACAATATTTTTTATAATTATTCAGGTGAAATTGTTATATCGAGATTCAGAATCGGAAACATCTGTATCGAGTAAAGGAATTTGGAAATATTGTTTAACCTGAAAATTACCTACCCTCGGTATTTTGAAATATTGGTTACTATGAAATTCAGACTTTAAAAAATCGATGTCCAGCCGTATTCTAGATAAGAAATCTAAACTTACGAGGGGTCAATCTGAAAAGAATTAGAAGAGCTTTTATCCTTATTATATATCATCTATTAAAATAATTTATAGCTATTAATAAATTCTTAGAATTTTAATTTACTTAATTTGTTAACTTATTTTTTATTATGGCTATTCATTTCAGGTGTCGAACAAAGTTTCGACCGTTTAACGTTAATTGGGATGTGGTGGTCGAGGCTGGTTAATGAATTGGAAAGAAATATTAGATGTTGCTTAAATGAACAAAAAATTTGTTCGCAATTTAAGAAATTAAATTTGTAATGAAATAAAGAAAAGATGTCGTTTGTTATTGATCATTTCTGCCCAACGAGTCTGCATTGAACGTTATGAGTTAAATACAATCTCACTGTATTTATTTAATTTGTTATTATTATTTTGGTAATTATTATAGATTGAAATATTTTATTGATATTATCTTGGGTCTTTATAATTACGAAAAATAATAAACTAAATAATTCTATATTAGACAGTTTTCAAGTCTTTTTAAAATTAATTGATATATATTGGCATCATCAACATTTTCAATGTTCAAGGACTTAGAAAGCACTGGGCCGTAGAACAACCAATCCATAATCACGACGAACCAGAAATAGTCCGAGAAAGCTATGAATCGTGTGATTTTGAACAAGATGATACTGAGGTTTTAGGGTGAAGGGACCTGAGAAAAGCATCTGCAATGACGGAGGTGAATAACGACTTGCCGCGAGGACACTGGATTTATGTCAAATAGGCGTTCCCGGTCGATATCCAACCCCAAGGACTAAACAATGACTGGAAGATAAGTTTCGCGTATCTGAGAGATGCCTTCAACCTGACGGCGGCGAATTCAAGGACACAGGCCGTCATGAATTACTATAAAATCAGGTGATTATGGAATCAAGGGATATTCAAAATAGTTTAGAAGCCTGTCATAATAACATAATCATTATAACATAATCATTATTTTGGCAATATTAAACAATTAATTGTTGTAGAGAATCCCTTGTTATTTAAATGAGCCAATGAATGTTACTTTATAACAAAGGTGAAATTCAATTTGTAAATTTTCTATTCAAATTTATATCATTTTGAGTGATTTGATTGTGCGCTTTGTGAGGAATATTTTAAATTGTTTGAATGTGTAAATGTATGGATGCTGTATGTTGATTTAAGTATTTTGAATTTAGAATGGTGATTCTCCCACCCAGGTGGAAATTAGTATTTTTTTTATTAAATTTAAAGGATTGACTATTCGAAGATAATTAAAATAATCATTTGAAAAGTTCACATTTTTAATTTCACAATTAAAATTAAGTTTAATAATTTTTAGTAAAATAATTTTTAATGCATTTTTAATAATTGGATGACATTTTTATTATTTTGGGATTTATTGAAAAATGGTAACAATAATTATTTTTTTAATTAATATTTTTAGAGGTTAAATATTTTAAAAAATAACTTAGAAAAACTGTTCGAATAATCACGATTAAAATCAGAAATAAGAGAACCAATTAGAACGAATTGAGAGAATTTGATGGAATTTTTGATGATGTTACAGGGAAATTACAGTCCCATCCATTTTGTAATATAAAGGTGTATAATTATGATAAACATCCTTTATGATTTCATTAATATTTTCGGTCTTGATCTCATGTTGTTCCACAAAAATAAGTGTCCATTCTGAGTTACTTTTATCAAACATATAATAATTGATTGTTATATAGTACTCCTCATCTTCTTCTATGTTAGAAATTGTAATCTTTTTAGTATCATGATTGAGTTCAGCTGTTCTTGTTATTCCCATGAAAATATAATATTGGTTCCGTATAATTATTTAATATGAAAGCGATTTTAATTTGAATGATAAAGTGTATATTTTTTATATAAAAAAATTCAAACTAAAATATTATTGCTAGAAAAAATAAATATTTTTTATTGTTTAAATAAAGAAGTTTATAAAATTAGAAAGAAATTGATTGTAATACTTTTTAAAATGTAAGTGTTATTTATTTATAATACGTAATAATAAATTTATTTTAATATTAATCTTTGAAATTTATAAAAGTTCCTTAATTATTATATAAATTACCATTAATTTTTATTGTGTTATAATTTGTCAACGTGACACTAATTTTAGAACGATGGAGAAATTCCTAAATTTTTTAAGGAATAATTTTAATTTAACATATTTTAACTGGTAAAATATATGTATTAAAAAAATGTATATCTTCATAAAAATAAAGCTTTTATAATTAAAATAATTATGGCTTTTAATTACCCACATTTATTATATAAATTATCAATAAATTTTTGTGTTTTAACGAATCAATGTGATATCGATTGAAGAATGGACTACATACTATATATTTCAATTTAAATTTTTACTCAAAAATAGATATATATATAAACATTGTCTTAAATGGTAAATATAATTAGAAATTAATTTTTATCTTCATATTTACAATTAAAAATTACTATTTAAAGTTTATTAAAGACATAAATCATTACGAAAAGTCAGAAAAAGTAAATTTTACCAAAGTTTAACCAATTTTTTAAATCAAATTACTACTTTACGAAAGTTAAATTTTTTATAAATAGTAGAATTATGTTTATTTTGAAATTATTAAAACATTTTGATTAAAAATACTTTTTATTAGAAATATTTTGGATTAGATGAAATACTTTGAAATAAGGATTTTTGTAAAGTATTACACGTGTATAAAATTATTATAATAATGTACATGTTATATAAAAAACGTTCCTTTGTTTTATATAATAAATATTTTAATAATAATTTATTTCATAAAAAAATAGCCATATTTGTATGATTTAACATGTTAAAACTTTATTAGTAAAATCTTTGATATAATGAAATTTCATTTCAAAATATTCATAAAATAAACATTATTTCTAATAACTTTTCAAATATTTTGAGACAACATACAAATATGGTTTATTATGCACCCTGAAATTAGTTTATGATAAAAATCTAAAATTTTAAATGAAACTTTAAAGAAAAAAGACAATTATTGTAAAATAAATGAATAAAGAAAATGCACTATAAAGCATTTAAAAATTTTATTTGTTATTTTTAAATAATACGATATTTCTATATTTTATTTAAAATTGTATTTAAAATATGCCTCTAATATATAAGAAAAAAATAATTTCTTGATAAAAATATCTACCAATAAAAAAATATAAAACAGATATATCAATAAAAAATTTTTAATTATTTTAAATGATATAAGTAAACTGTTTAAATAATCAAAATAGAGGCATATTCAATTATTAAAGAAAAAAGCGATTAAAGTAAGATTTATAAAATTTATTATATAAGTATCATAAAATTGATTTTTCTGCGAAATTTTTTTGTTTGAAAGATGACATTTTGTCACAACTGAATATTTCAATGATAAATTGTATTGCGCTCTTATTTCTAGAAAACTGCCATTATGAGCCGAAGGCCGAAACGTGTAGAGACAATAATCTATATGAAAATTCAATAAATCTAAAGACATCACCAAATATTTTCATTTTTAGAAAAATGTCGTTTTATCTTTATTTGAAGTAATTGAGATAGTCCAACAACTTTGTTTCGGGAAAATACTCGTTGGTCACGATCTGCAAGCGGAATTAAAAATTTTAAACATTAACAAAAAAGGTTTATTAGGAATTAGAGACCTTTCGGCTGCTAGAATGTTATATGAAATGGGCCACGAACCAAAAGCTGGCGGACAATTATTTAAAATAAAACTGCTAGGTCGATACAGGCCATTTGAAGATGTAAAGGCTATTAGAGATATCTACAAGGCAATTGGATTCAAATATATCGACCACAACATCTTGGAAGCGACGGAGATCAATGTTAATAAAAGAAAAACAATCCCAGATTGCAGAGCGATTATTATAGAAAAAAGGAGGAAGGAAAACATGGATAAAGAATTTGGAATTTTGGACGTCAATTTAGATTCATTTATAGATCCGGAGTCGAATTTTTGAACGAAGAAGATATCCTTGCAGTATTAGAAAAGGAAAGTTAACCACAAGAAGTTGAAAAAACCAGTAAATTAGTAATGAACAATGCGATGGTTCAAACAACTGTCGCAGTCATGGTGGATCAAGCCACCCAAGCAGATCAAAATGTCCTACAAAAACAAATTGAGGCGTTCGGAATAACTTACTATATAGAGACAACATATAAAACGTTAACGGGGGAAAATTAACTTTTGAAGGATTGTGATTATATGTTATGATTATTTCTTTAAAGTTATCAATAAAATTTTGTCATTGTTTTTTTTCTTTTGATATATATATATATATATATATATATATATATATAAATAAAAAAAAATTTAAGCTGAAGTGTTGTCAACCTCATAAGCTAAAAATCATTTTTTTTACCTCTGTATCTCTTAAGCCGTTAGTCACGCCTAAAGTTTTATAGATTTTAGAAGATTTATAGTTTCGATATTAATAAACTGTGATCTGATAAACTCGCATCGATTATCCGTTTCTGAATACGTTTATTGATACTATTGATTTGAATAATATAAAGCTGTGTGCTATTTTGTGTTATTGAAAATAAAGTTTTGTAAAAGAATTTGCATTCATTTATATATTTATGTTGGAAGTCCTTACTGATTAATTGGAGTCAGATTTACAATTAAAGTTTAAAGAGTAAAGATTAAATATTTGTGTTTCTAAAAAGTAAATATTTCAGATTAAAGATTTTAATACCCAACAATATTAATAATAAACAAAAACCGTCAGATATATTAAATTATATCGAATCGTTAAATCATAATAAAAAATATCGCCGATTATTATTCGTGGTGTGTTATTTGGCGATAAAAAACTCGACAAGTGAGATTCCTGAACTCTATTGTGGTTGGAATTGCTTTCGAGAGAACCGCTGTAATATTCTACAGGGAAAGATATATGAACGATTGGAAAACCGAGAATCAACGAGTCAGAGAACTAATTATCCCCATTCAACAAACTGGATACAGAGAGAACCTGTGTCCCCATCAATAAATTATCAAACTAAATTTTATTTTAAAAAAATACAAAATCTAAAAAAATCCATTAACTCAAAAAATCAATTAAAATACAAAAGAAATAATAAAATGAAAACCTTTTAATCGACTCAACCAAAACAAAAACATCCTTAAAAACGTCGTCAAACCGAGGACGAATTCGCTTTCTCTCAACCGAAACCAAAACTCACGAATACGAACACTGGTTCGAAACTTTTATCTTTGATGTATATAATGGGATGATAAATAAATATTTCAATTCTTTGAATGAATGTTTTCAAGAACATTTTGAAAAGGGATTGACCCGGCAGTCCATGAGACGACGTCTCTTTTGGTCGATATGACACCGGGACGAGTCAGGTGAAAGTTATTTCTTTGTTACAGGGTTCAAGTGCGATTCTTCTTCTGCAATTCTGTTGAATTTTAATCGATTTTAAAACTGTTCCGTAGTGAAATAGTTAAACACCGGATAAAAAAATTACGCTGGCGTCAACAGGGTACGAATCGGCCACAGTAGAAATCTTAAAGTCATGTGATTGTTTTTTCACTCTTATTAGGATTATTGAAATTTTATATTCTAATTCTGACAAATATAGTTTAATTTTATTAATGCATTAAAATGCATTAATTAAATACATATATTTGTATAAATAAATAGAATGTCATAAAAATAAACAATTTTAAAAAGCGTAGTGTTTACCTTTGTTCTCTTTTTATTATCATTTTAATTATGGATCAAAGTGACAACAAGTATAATTTAAGAAACAAAACTGTAGAGGGCGATGGAAATGATGAGATACGAATTCCCAACAACATCTATGCAACGAATCAGAGCTCAACATTTTAGCTTTTTAAATAACAAATCTACATCATCAACATCGAAGCACCTAGAGCAAGGAAGGTTCTTAAATTACAGCAAATAATGAAATCGTTGCAGAATTTGCGACAAATCGTCTATGTTTTATTTCATAATAATATATATATCACATATTATTATGAAATTAAATTAAATCATAAAATCATAAATTAAATTATAATTAAAATTATTTTTAAATTTACTAATTTTCTAACCAAATAAAAGATTAAATGTAAAAGAATTAATTCTATATAAATTTTACAATTAAAAAATATGGAATTGAATAGACAGTGATCATGTTCTTGATGAAGTCTTTGTGGCCGGGCGTGTTGAATATCGTGATAATAATATATGCTTTTTTGATAAATATTTTGTTTGAATATATTTATATTTGAATTATATTTGAATATCAAGTATCTGCAGCAGCATATTTTCACAACATATTTAACGAGATTATTGACGCAATATTAAATGGACTTAAGGAAAGATTAAAAGCTGTTTCTTCTATATGCAACTTATTTGAAGTTCTATGGAATTAGATGTTTTAGTTTTGTTCTGACACCATTGTATTAAAACAAGTAATATGTTGATTAAGTATTTCCCTTATACCGTTTTAATAATTTTTAGTATAAGAAAGTTAAATTAAATATACTTTAACCAAACTTTATGTTTAATTTGTCAATATTAAAATATAAAATGATATTTATCACAAATAGACTTTTACTAGTTTGATATCTCTGATTTTGCGTAATGAAACATTAGCAAAAATAGTAATAATCCACTAATTTCCAAAACTAATCACCAATCCGTACTAAA
>MQRK01222379.1:4353-19485 GCA_001938485.1 Girardia tigrina | reverse complement strand
TTTTGAACGAACTGTATTTAGTTTTATAACAACAAAAACGATAATATTTTTATACCAACAACAAAACTGATGGAAAATTATCTGTTCAAATGTTGAAATACAAGTATTTTGACATAAAGTGAATCCAGTAATAAGTTTGATAAATTATATTTATGATCACTAATTATATATCTGCAAAATCACCACTAAATAATACTCATATACGTATATACAGTAGGCGCGCAACCTATACATGTTATCGTTACACTACTTTATTTATATTTATATAAAATGATAAACAAAATTACATACGGACAGAGTTATTTGAATTAGTTGAGTTTCTTTTATTAACAATTTCGGAGGTTATCCTTTCTATCGGCGGAGTATCATATAGGTTGGATATATAATCTGCAAATAAATCAGTATTCAGTATATATATTCAAATATTCTTATCAAAGAAAAATATTGACTTAAATTAATTACAATTTAAAGCACTGAGACTTTTATGCATAATATAATATTTTATTTTTAATTTATAAATTATTTTTGTTTACTATTATCAATATATGATATATATATATATAATTTACATTAAAATAATGTTTCAAAGAAGATCTGTTCATTTTCTGACTCTGGAAACCACAAAGTCACACATGTATAAATAAATGTATTGATTCAAACCTTTCAGTTACAACTGAATTAAGAACAATTATTTTTACTTATATTTTTTTTCTGTTTAAAATATGTTACTTAGTTAATAATTTATTGATGACCAAAGCAACAATAAATTGTATTTTAAGAATTAAATTATCAAAATAGACTTCATCATTTTGATTAATATAATAAATCTTTTGTAAAAAAACTTAGTGCAATACATCTTCATTCAATATAGGTCAACCAAAGCGCATATCTTTCAATGTGTGGAACATGAATGTGATATTTCAGTAATTCAATCCAAAAACATTTTGCATATTCAATTGAGACTTCACGGATAAATCATATGCAATTTTTGAAACGATTGTTTTTTATCTTACGAAACTATTTTAAGAAGGTAAAATTATTTACTTAATAAACACATTCGACTTCGACACAATACATTAATGGAATCTTCAAAAAATAAAACTTCAACACTCCAGAGTCCGGAGTTTTGAAAACATCTATAAAATGAACAAAAGGCATGGAAGAAACAGAAAAGTAACATAACAAAACTGAAAGCTGGTGTCTTCATTTTAATAAAAAAATGTTTGAAAGAAATTATAGATAAGTACAGTGGAACTCGGTTATCTCGAAGACATTTTTTGGTCCCAAGTTTTTCCTATACTGTTTCTTTATCATTTTAATTTGCTGTTTCGAAAACACGGCAAAAAATGTCGAAATAAATTAACGTATAATTTTGTTAAATTTGCACGTATATCTCAAATTTTAAGGAATTCTGAGTGATTCAAACACCTACAGTATGTTCCAGAAATAGTTATAACTTAAATTTATTTGTTTTATAAATAGCGGTAATAGTCTGCATAAATGTGCATATCGTACATTATTTTTAATCACCGTCTGTGACTTTGTTTCTTTAAATTAATAAACTTGGAAAAATATTTGCAGCGATTTGAATCTACCTTTCATTATTACAGAACGCATGGCTCAGAAGCGTAAACTCACTGTTCTCGATATTGCTAAAAAGAAACAAATTATCAACTAAGGATAATCATCTTGGCATGAAGATGAAATATATTGCTTCAGCATTTTCAATTCCAGCTTCCACGTTATCACCATAATGGAAGAAAAAAGAGAAGATTAATGAGAGGTTTGGAACTGCATCTAAAGCTAAAAAAACTAAGACCTGCAAGCTGTAAAGAAGTGGATGCTTGTTTGTTGAAATAGTAATGACAGGTAATTTCCAAATGTAGTTCATTATATGTATAATATAGTATGTTCAACTTAATAAAATCAGAAAATGTACTTTTAAAGACTTCACTGTGTTACAGCTTGAGCAACGTGATCACAACATCCAAGTGGATGGTAAATCTCTTCGTGTCGAAGGAAATCAATTTGCAAGATCCCTTGGCAAAAAGATGCATAACTCATTCGTTGATGGATTGACGTTGGAAAATCAGACTCCAAGTATGTCACCGAAAATTGTCAGGAGAAAGCGCTGATGTCAGTCAAGCCGCAGTAGATGAATGGAAGACAATCCATATTCCCACCTTACTCCGCCATTATAGTTAAAGTGAAATTTTAACAGCAATAAAAGTGGTCCTTTTGCAGATGGTTTCTCAAATAGTGTTATTTTTTTAATGAAATTGGAAAAAGATAATTTTATTAGATGGATATATACTCTCATTTCTTCGCCTCGTCATCCACTCTCACTCTTCCGTGTAATTAATAATGTTTTCACTAAAATAGCAGCATAATGCAGTAGGATAAGGATATCAAATTCGATGCATGGGGTATCGTAATCTGCGTTTTTACTGTATGAATGCAAACTTATGAACTTCTTTTCTTCATTTTCAGCTTTCATATCCTTAAAGTTAACATTAGTTTTAATTGAGATCAAATGACTTCTATCTTGAATCACTTACACAACGCCAAATTTGATAACCTTAAACTTTCATTTTAAAATATATTTTAGGATTATTTTGGAAGCTTCTTTTGAAGAACACATTTACATTCAGAAATGAGGAGGTTCATGGAGGCAAATAACCAAAGGAGAGAATAATGATTTTAGTGGGGGAGAGCACGACAAGTGAAAAGTTTTAGGACATGCGCAGAAGCGCCACTGTATCAAGGGTTTAAATAAAATGCTAATTAATTACAAAAGTAACGGAAGAAGCTGTATGACAGGTGATCTGTTTGAAAAATGGCTGCACTCTTTAGATCTGAAAATGAGGTAGAAAGGCATAAAATTGTAATTATTAGGTTCGAATTCAGAAGCTAGGTTTTTTATATACCAAAATTTTATTAATATAGCAATAACGCTTTTTTAAACAAATATTTCGAGGAACCTAGTTACTTTCTTTTTACACAAACCGTTATAAAAAATAAATATAAATACAGATATTAATATCTCATTTACTTTATGATTGTATTTTGTTAAAACTTTAAAAATGAATATTAAAATTTTTTGTCACAAATATTTTATTACGTCTCTTTTTTTAACATTTATTACCATTTTGCAAAATTACACTTCGATTGTTCATCCTAATCTAAATCTTAATTTATATTCAGATTTCTTATTCTATTTCAATTAAAATTTTTTATTTGAATAAAATTACATTACAATTTTTATTTTAATTCAATTCTTATTTTAATTTTGTATTCAAATAAAATTACATTCCACTTTTAATTTGATTAATGTAAGTCTCAAATAAATTTTGTATTCAAAAAAAGTACATTACAATTTTAATTTGATTAATTCACACCTCATTTAATTTATTTATATTCAGACAAAATTAGGTTACAATACAATTTTAATTTTTAAACGGTTACTCCAAATATAAATATTAAGTTTTATATTCGAATCCCAAATTAAAATTTACTTTATTAACCTTATAGTAAATCTTTTTATTAACTCTATATTAAATTTCAATAGCCTATCGTAAAATTTATCTTAAACTTTAATTAGTTTTTTTTAATTCTGTAAATCTTATTTTAACAAAATCCTTAAATTTACTTTACGAAATATTTTTTAAATTATTAAACTAGTCAAATTTTAAAATTATAAAATTTTATGAACTCACCAAAATTCCAAACAGTAATGATTATGGACAATTGCCAGCTCAACCCACCATCCCTGATCTACAAAATATCGAGCTATCATTTCTGCTAGCTAAAACTACCTCTAAGACCAAACCTATGGATTGATGTATCATCAAAGCTTTTAAGCATCAATATAGAAAGAATGTTCTTGTCAGAAGATTAGTGTCCAGCGAGATGAATAAACAATTTTGCTTCAATCTACTTGACTGTCTCTTTGATTTGAAGCAATCATGGTATAAAATCTCTGCAAGTATAATTCAAAACTGCTTCAGATATTGCGGGTTTGGCCCCCTTCAGGCGTTCGGAGATGGGACTAACGTTGGTACAGAGGTTTAACCCTACAATGCGCCGTGATTCATATTTGAATCAACCATATTTTACCTCAATATCTTTTAATCACGTGATATTCTTTGAGTGTTTACATACTGTGAACCAAAAACATTGTCTATGGAATGATAACTGCCCATAAAGTCATAGATGCAATATATTTTGTCAACAAAAATGACAGTTCAGTTTGTAATACTGGCCGCATGTGTTATGATAATTAAAAAAATTGCGCATTGTAGGGTTAAAATATAGAGAACATTTTCAAAAGGATGCGATCTCACTTTCAAATTTCTAGTTCCTTGAGCTTTTATGAATATGCTGCTATCGATGATGAGGTTAATGACAGTCAAAGACACCATGACAATTGTTTTGACTAAATGGAGTGATAAGTCTCATTTATCTAAAACTGAAAATTAAGCTATTGAATCACCTCTTTCTAATAATTTTGTACAAAATTATGTTCTTCTTTGCATCGTACATTATTTTACCGATGGTCATTTTTGATCTCACCACTATCAACTTTACTTTGACCTTTTTATGTTTATTTTTCGAAATATTCCAAAACATTATTTCGTATCAAAACATTATTTATATAAAGGAAAACGTCAAGAGAAGTATAATTATATGTCGAGTTATATTTTTCATGTTGTTTTTACAAATTCATTTGTCAAAAGAATTCGAGAATTAAATTATCTATAAAAATAAGTCTTTAATCAGATAAAAATTCTAACATTAATAAAAAAATATTTTAACGCGATCGAAATTTATATACTTTTATTATTCATTGAATTTATGAAACATTACCGAAGTAATTACTGTTGAACATTCGGTCTTATATATACTCTTATTTATTGTGACAATATTATATTATATTTCGAGAGAATTTTACTCATTATTTATTGATATTTGATTTCATTTTTTATGGCTAAGATTGCTATAATTTGGAATTTTGATGTATTATTTGACTATATTAGTAATAAAAATTATTTCATAAAAATGTTGTTAATTAAAAAATAATATATAAATATATTCTTTTTACAATCTTGTCTATGTATAAAAGTAATGTAGGTGATAATTCTTTCGTTTTCCGAGACAAAGTTCACATAAAACCCTTTCTAAATTTAATGAACTACATTCATAATATTAATTTCACAACAAAATATTAACTTACTGGATGCTCTTGTTAAAAAAAAGGAATGGTAAATATGAAACGGTAATGCACAGAAATGTATCAGACACATGACTTAATAGGACATTAAAATGATACTGTGAGATGGTATGATCAAAGGGTTAGTTCACAGAGTCCGAATATAACAGTCTAGTTATAACAGTGCATGTGACGGACTTGATATTCTTAGGAAACGTGTCACTAATAGCCTGTAATCGAATAAGAAAACATAGGCTGATTATAGAGTAATATTGTACAAAAATTTTGTAAGTCTCGGTATTTTTTTTCGAAAAAATTTATTAAAATTTTTATAAAAATAAACTATTTTCAAATAGTTTATATATTAAATTCGTATTGAATTTTGTATTTTTTTTAAAATATTGTATTTTCTTTTAAATGAACATTTTATTTAATTTTGCTAATTTTAATATTTATTATGATATTTATTTTTCTTCCTATTGTATTTACTTTCTTAAACTTTATTAAATTCTGTTTAACTATTCTTAAGATGTTATATCTAATTTGTTTTGAAACTATTTAATGTTCAAACTACTTTAAATTTAATTCGTTTTAAATTTATTTAATTTAGTACTTTTATTAATTTAAAATTCTAAACATTTCTGTTTTAATATTTACTTATACTTTAAAATATATTCCAAAAATATACCTCCAAATACAGTTTTAAAATATACTTTAAATAAATTAATTTAAAATTTCTTTCTTTTTTAGCTTTAATTAAAAAGTTTCCGAAGATCCTCACAGTTTACACTCACAAAACCAAGAAAATTTAGTGGTGCTCATTAAAATTATAAATATTATTAAATCATTTTGAGAAGGATTTAGAAAATATAGACATCGACAAATTTAAAACAGAGTCAGTGACATCTAAAGTGAGAGACTTTCTTACAATGAAATCACAAATTGACAATATAATGAAAGTTAATCTTGTGTACCAATTTAATTATTACTGGTCTTAAAACTAATGAATTGAATAGATAATTTGTCATTTCAAAACCTAGGAAAAGAATCATTCACAACTCATTCGGTCGACTAAGATCAATGGATGCATTATAAGAATAAAACTTTATAAATTTTAAAAACGAATGTTCTGATATTAAGTAAGACAAAATAGATTCACATGTGTTAGTTTGTCACCCAGCACTGAAAACTATTCAACAATGGTTGAGTGATTTTAAAAAAGAAAAGCGGACGTCCTTCGACGATTCATCAAGAAGTGGCAGGCCGTCATTAATAGACGATGAAAAGATTAAAGCAGTCAAAGAAGTGATTGATGAAGCTCCAAATGCGTCTTTGCGTTATATTGAAAATAAACCTTCTTTAGGCAAAAATACAGTCCACAAAATTTTGCGTGAAAAACTTCATTACAAAAAAGTTTGCTCTGTTTGGGTCCCTCACGAACTTTCTGCTGCTAATAAACAACAACGCATTAACACAGCAAAGCATATATGCCATGTAATTTCAGAGATGGGTGATGAAACATATTCCAACATAGCTATCGAGGATGACACATGGGTCTTTTTCCAAGGTAGAGGAAAGAAAGAAGATCATAAAGTTTGGATTCCTTCTAATGCTGTTCCACCAAAAGTGATAAAGCCATCGCCAATGATTGATAAAAAATCTCTTGTTTTCGTAACCTTTACCTGCAACAAACGTTTTAATGTAAAAGCACTGCAATATGGTACCAAGATTGATTCCAAGGCGTATGTGAACTTTGTTCATGACACCAGTGAAAAATGGCGGAAACTTAGATCTAACAGCATTAAGCTAAAGGAACGTAAGTGGTGGCATGATAATGCAAGACCTCATTCTAGCAAAGAAACAACTCTTTTTTTTGAAAGACGAAAAATTGAAAAAAATTATCAATCGCCCTATAGTCCAGATTTTAATCTGTACGACAGATTCTTGTTTTCAAAAAAAAAGTTTTAAAAAATTATGTTTTCAAATCACATGAAGAAATTGAAGAAGCTTGTAAATTCTTTTTTAATTCTTTATCAACAGAAACATTAAAAAATTAACTAGATAAACTTTTCAACTATTGTCAGTTGGTTATTGACAACAATGGTGAATATGTTGTTGCTTAAGAAATTTTTAAAATATTTTTTTAAATAAATTTTTTAATTCGATGCATCTAATTTTTTTGTTGGTTACTAATATTATTTTTTGGTAAGTTTCAAATTTTATGCTTTGAAATTTTAACACAGTATTTATGACAGTCTGAATAATATTCAGTCAAAATTTGGTTAAATTTTGTAAAATATTAGTGCATTTTTAAAGGCCACCTGAGGACTTTTGGGACAGTTTAAGTATTTATGTGTATCATAACAATAAATTTATTTGTGGTTTAAAATATAAATTTCCCCAATTTCAAGTAATTATAAAATACTTACACAATACTTTTTTATTTTTATTAAACAATAAAAAAACAATAAAAAGTGAAAAAAAAATCAATTATGATGAATCACAATTTTTCAATTATTTTTTTCGAATTTTAACAAGAAATTTTTAATATTTTTTTGAAAAATAGATCAAAGTGAAGATTAACTCGTTTGCCAAAAGATAGTGTAAAAGTGTAATTAATCGCTGAAAAAAATCACTGATAAATAAATAGCACATTTTAACACATCGGTATTTTATGACTATTATGTGCAAAATTATTTATCAAATTCCACTTTTTTTAAAAACCAAATATATCTAAAAACGTAATAAATATTTTCTAATGTTAAATTAAAAAATTGAATTCGTTTAACATCCAAATTTACACGACTTTCTAAACATTAAAATTTAATAATTTCTGTGTTGTTAGTTGTAAAATTCTTTGAAAGATACTTTTTGTTTGATCAATCATCAGTGCGACATGAATCACTTTTATTTTGCTTAAGTTATAAATAGTTCAAGAATACGTATTAACTAATATCACTTTAGAAAGATTTATTTGTTTGATAAATACTTCCTACACAAATAAATAAATGGCATAAATTTATTTTAAATATAAAAAAAGCAAAATACGGATTACTTTAAAATGAATTTTTTTCCACGGACCCCGACAATGTCCGATAAGAGTAATATCAAATATTATTAAATGAAATACGGAAAATTCAGAAACCGAAAAATGGGATAATTTGAGTAATAAAAATAAAAAATATATTTGACCCTTAAAGCTATTTATTTTTTGTAAAAACTTAATTCTCTTATTACAAAGATTCCCAAAAGGAGATTATTTCTTTTTCAACGAAGGTTATTTTTACTTTAACAAGATTTTTACTAATAATTAAAAAATGAATTTTTACATCGAAACATCCGAAAAGCATGCTAGGGGTTTCAAGGGAGCCAATAAAATTTTTTTTGCATGATGGCAAAATTTACGTATCTACTATTTAACTATAGAACTTTTGTCGTTTTTATAGGATTTTTTATAGAACTTATTCACCGTGTAAATTGTATTAGAATTTTTAAAATAAAATTGTATTTCATGTTTTTTTGCAAAAAAATCGTGTAAATATAAGCATTCGAGTTTATATTTATAATTTTGTTAAGAAAATTATATTGGTCAGTAAATAATATACAAGAAATAAATATGATATGTAACAAAAACCAAAAAACAACTATTTCGAGAAATATAAATAAAAATTAATCTGTTCTTCAGAGACAGAGATAGTATTAAATATATATGTATTATACTATTACCAATGGCTTATCTTTGTATTATCTGTGTATTTGGCTGATATTCGCATTTCAAATAAAATAAATGCGTTTATTTTTTTTCAATAAATAATAAAACATGTCTATTTACTTTTAAATACATTTCGTTTAGTTAATAAAAGATAAAGTTCTCGAAATTTAGTTTTTTGTTGATTTATTTATTTATTTCGTCAAACTTTCTTGTGACGAAATTTGCGTTGAAAACAATTGTTTAATTTTTCAGTTTCCAATTTGGAAAATGGACTCCTATCCGAGTTTTGTTATTTCATACTTAAATAAGTTTATAAGCATAAATTTAAAAAACCATAAGTTATATTCTAAATAAAAAATATAAAAATGTTTTTTGAGAACAGTTAAATTTACACAAGTAAAATTATTTAACTGTTTAAATCTTTGCAAAGAAACATTTTTTAGTTTTTTTTATCAATTACAGGACAGTAATTTTAATTAAAAATTGTAAAATATAAAGGCTAATAATTTTTATATAAGTATTATACTTCGATGTTTCATGTATGATATTTTACTTAGATAGAAGATTAAAAGTATTAATCGAAACGAATTTAAGATTACAAAAAAATATTGATTAACCTACCTGTTCTCATAGGTGTAAAATTTGACTTCTATTTTACGTCGCTTTACCTATCATGTGTCATCCCTTATTACAGTCCCGTGTTTATTATATGACGAACTCATTGCTAATTTTCGTTTCTTTGAAAATATTAGTATTCTACCGGATTGAGGAAAAGACTGAGGAAAACATGAGAACGACCCTTTAATTACTTTTTGCGGCCAAACTAAAGGCGGTAGATGAGCAGTGACAGTGAAAAAGTGTATTGTCACCTAGAATACATCAATTCTGAACGTTTCATGTCACTAGATGAACGGGAAGTGGGTGAATTTTCGATCGCAAGATTTGATGCATCCAGACAGACAAACAAACAAATGAAACGTAATAAAAGCTTGTAATAATAATAATTATTATTTGGTAATTTGATAGAGTTTTAATTTCATTCATGAAAATAAACGAAAAGATTATTTAAGGTTAATTGCCAACATATGATAGAAGTCGATTTTACACATGAAAACGGAATGGTTAAAGATGTATTTGCAATCTCTAAAACACAAGCATTCTTAAACCATGCATTTATATAACAGTAAAAGTAAAAATAATTTTCTTTCAAACTTTGTTAAAAATCTTTCTAATTATTTATAATAATATTTTTCATTGTAAATAGTCTTTCGCGTTTTTTAATTCTTAGGCTTCACTAAATTTTATTTTTTACTTACATATTTTTACATACATTACAAACTCTTCAAATTAATTTCTACTAGATTTAGATCACAATAATAGTGATAAATCCCCGAAGATCAATTTTGAAAACTTATGTTGAATATGACTAAGAAATAAGAAAAAAATCACTAAGAATGTTGAAAAGATAAAAGATAACGAAAGAAAACTAATTTTCGTTTTTCATTTTATATATATTAAAAATAAAATTAAATCGAATTGTTTAAATAGGACAAAGAGAATCTAGTACTAATACCACGGACATTGGATTTTAATAAAATTACAAAAAACAAAATCAATAAGTCATAATAAGCAATGTTGTCTTATTATCCTGTTAAATAATTATCTGTTGAAATTTCTTAGTCAATTCAAGTATTTCGTTAACAAACTTTCGACGACCGACAATTTTTCGATTTTACTTTTCGATTAAAGTAATTATTCGGTTATTTTTGTCAGTGGCCTTTGGGGCTAGTAAGATTCAATACTTGTGCCCCACCATTTCATACCTAATATTAGTTCCCGACGCTAAACACTCGAGATATCGATTATCGTAAGGATTTCGAATATCTTCATTTATCGATTCGAGATCTTCATTTATCTTGATTCGAAAACATTTTGCGTTATTATTATAGCCAGACATTTCAAATTTGATTCTAATATTGTTGTCCGAGTGCGTGTTTATTAATGTTATTACTATTGTGTTCTCTATTACCTGCAAATTATTATTATCTCAATTACGTCATTAAACATAAATTTTTATTATTTTGTACTTTTAGTTCATCTTAATAATTTTTATTTTGTAAACTCATTTAAAAGACCATCGATTCATTTGATGTTATATCTTTGATCTTATACCTAAGTAAAGTATCACCAATTATGATTGTTTACTTATGTTCTAAACATTATTTATAGTATCAATGGCTTTTATTAGACTTTTAATTTGAAATTTTTACTGTTACTAAAAAATGTTGTTCGGTAGATGCTGAAGATGATAAACACTTCTTGACTCTTCATATGAAACCAGACCAGTTCCATTCTTCTTGACAAGCTAAAAGAACGAATCTCTATATTAATAATAAAGTTAATGTCCGTAGAAATCTGAAATACACTTTGAGATCAAAAATAATCTTTGTCAGTACTGCAAACTTAGAGACAACTTGTCTCTTTCCATTATCTCATAATTATGTATTTAACACAAGATTTAACAATAATTAATAATTTAAGTACTATTATAAGTAATTAATATTATTCCTAATCTCTGTCCTCTGAATATTCGAAAAACCTGTTGTAATAAGCCGTATTCCATCATTTATTAAGAGTAATTTTTTTAATCTACTACATTTTGATTTTCAATTATTTCATTTCAGTAATCTCCAGACATGTATTTATATTTTCCCTTAATTACTTTTCCATTTTTACAAGAATATCATAATCATGCTGGAAATAATTTTCCCTTCAAAACTTAATTAATCTTAAATAATTGCATTATTCTATCAGTTTGATATTCGTCTTCAGTAATATAAAATTAATTTCTTTTTTATCCAAAAAAATTGATTAATTTTTTAATTAAAAATTAATTTGAGTTGCAATTTATTTTTTTCAGAATTTCGAACATTTATCGTGAATAATTTTATTTATTTGATGTCGGAAAGTTTAAAATTTCAAAGTAAAATCATTTTTTTTCATTTAATAAAAACAAGATTAATTAATTTTGTTCATAGATCTTAATTAACGATTCCTATTTAAATTATTTATAATACAAGTTTAAATTAAACATCAAATGAACTCTGTTGTTATTTTTTTTTATTCCTTTTTGATTAAAAACATAAAATGAAAAAAGATATTAATTAAGAACATACAACAAAACCTCTATTAATTTATTTCTGGATATGCAACAAAAAATCGGTTTAACGCTAGATTTACGGATAAATATTAAACCTTTCGTCTTGAAGAATACATCACAATGTGATCTCGTATCGAACTTTCTAATGAAAAAATATAAAACAGAATAATATATTTTATATTTTTTTTAATTTTGAAATTCTTAATCCTTCAAGTTGACAGTTTCCGTAAATTTAGTATTAAATAACAAATATTTTAATATTCAATGTTCATAAAGAATTAAAGCTTTAGATACATAAAAATATTTTGAATATCTCTGAGAAAAAAATTAATTTATACGTATTTTTCGATTTAATATTATTTTCAGTTTACTTGTTTGAATTACCTAAATATTTCTTAAAAAAAGTTATAATTGCGAGGAACGTTTGATGTTTTGTGTTTGAATGTCATATATTGATTTTGGATTATGTCTCTCCTACCCAGATAGCTGATTGATATTTTAATTCTTATTATCTGAAACTAATTTGATTTAAATTTATATTCAATATTAAAATTTAATTTAATTTAATATATTGTAAAAGTTAAAATAATTTTATAAATACTATATTAAATTTTTAAACACATTAAAAAGCTTTTTCAGAAAATTTTTAACCAATCAATTTGTAGTAATTATTTTTTAAAATTTTTTAGATTCCAATAATAATGTGTCAAAAATCATCTTATATTAAAAAATTATATTTTTCTATTTTAAAATTTCTAAATCTCAAAAATATAATAAATTATTTACAATTTCAAACTTTGAACGCATTTATGCTTTGATAATTTTTAAATAAATAATGATAAATTTATTGATTTCGTTTAATAAAAATATAAAACATCAAGAAATGATCTGTTGGTAACAAGAATCGGAACCCTGATATAAATCCCTCAATTATGTCTTGAAATACTTTGATCTTTTGATTGATAGATACACATGTTGTAATTTGATTTATGTTTTAGTGTACATGAATCACACAATATTTTGTTATTGGTATTTGTATCTTTGGGGACATATGGTCAAGTCTTTCTACTTCGAAATAAGGGATGATTAACAGAAATTAATGATTATTTTATGTTAGTATTTGAGAAGTTTTCTTCTAATATAACACTCTTTACTATATTCTATAGATTGAGAAATGTTACTTAATTTATTATTCAATAAACAATGTTTTTTTTGTTGAAATTAATTTTTGTAGAAAAGAAATAAATAAATGCCCTAAAATTGTTTATTAAATGCAATTTTCCCCAAGAATGTCTGAATGAATTTAATGTTGAGAAATGTTACATTTTAAGACCAATCAATATTAAATCTAAAATCACAAAAAAAATTTTTTTCACAATATTCTCGAAAACATCAGTTATTTAAACTTTACCTCTTTCTCTAATATTTTTGAATATTTTGAATAAGGAAGGGTATAGAAACAGTTATTGTAAAATTACAGTGAATTCTAAGCATAGATTGTGTTAGTACTCCAGCGAAATAATCTTATTCTCATATCTACAGTCATTCCAGTAGTTGTATTTAAATTTTAAATCGGATGTAAAAATAATTTATAATTTTATTTTTTATGTAAAAAGGGGTAATTTAAAAAATGTTAAATTAAACGAAATTGCGATTTTAAATTCTATTAAATTATTAATTATTTTAAATTCAAATATTATTAAATCCAAAGTAATTTTTAAATTTATTATGAAAACGAAATGAAAAATGCTATTTGATAGAATTGGGAAATTTAATTGAGAAACATATAAATTTCAAGGTACAATAAAATTGATATTTAATAAAAGACGAAACAAAATCTTTGTGACAAAATTTTAATTCATTTTATAATTTTTATTAAAAAAAGTATAGAATTTTAATTCGAAAAAATAACCACATTTATATTTATATTAATTCTTATTTATTTTTTATTTATTTTTTTCTTATTTTATTTATTGGTCTGTGTAAAAAGAAAGTGCAAAAGTTCCTCGGAAATATTTGTTTCAAAAAACTCAAATTGTGGTAGAAATAAAGTTTTGTGTTCATGACAACGTCTTTTGATCAAGAATCCAATAAGTATATTTTTCTTACTTTTAAGAAAAAGTAAAATAAAATTATTTTCATCCAATAATTTATTGAATAAATTTGATTTATTTTTGGTAAGTTTCCATATAGTGTACTATATTAGTGCATTTTGTGACCTGATGATGAGATTATTATTATCTCGAAACGCGTCGTCTTATTTATTTTTATCCCTATTATATAGATTTTACTTTACAATATATATATATATATATATATATAAATTTGTGAACGTAATTTTTAAATAACATAAAACTGTAGTTGAATAGGCTCATATGGACTTGTTTAATGATTCATTCTTAGTGTTTAATATAATTCTGCTGATAAGTAACCGGTCGAAATATTGTTAAACGGTAATAAAACTTACGGTAAACAATTCGTACGACGGACCTTTACATCATCAATGATTTCTGTTTTTAAACACATCAAGAACTTTATCAAATTTAATTATTGTCTGAATCTTGTGCGATACTTTAGAAATTATTTTTCTCCACGCGATTATTTATTTAACAAATTTTTCGTAAATTTATTTAACGAACACTAAAAAATCTATTATAGCCTTTCTTCTAATAAAAATGTTATACCAAATTCATGTAACTGTCGCCTTCATAAAGTAGATGAATGATTTGGCCAAATTCAAAGATTGGAAAATGTTTATGAGAATTTTTTTAATTAAATTGAGAATTTTTCATAATAAATTGAGAATGTTTAAATTTTTAAATATTTAAGCATTTTTGCCGAGTTCGTGAAATCGTCAAACCAGTAGCCAAATACACGAATTCGGCATAACATATATTAGAAATTTACTTATCTTACTCCTTCTCCATCTGGAGTCAAATTTGAAGATACAAAAGTTAAAACATTTACAGAAACTGTGAAGACATTGTATACTTTCATATCCAAACATATGTTTTCGTTTAACCATATATATATATATATATATATATATAT